>SEYY01005016.1:17500-34142 GCA_009176605.1 Armadillidium nasatum | reverse complement strand
GGGACTGAGTCTGAAATGGGTTCATTTAAGGTGAGCTATTTTTATAATTTAGAATAAACTTTAAGCATCTCATATATATATATATATATATATATATATATATATATATATATATATATATATATATATATATATATATATATATATATATATATATATATATATATATATATATATATATATATATATATATATATATTCACAATACTTTGACATAATGTTCAAATGAAATTTTAAAAGCTTTGAGTTCTTGATACCATTTCTAAATATGCATCTTTCAAATAAAATTTAAAAAATAATTCATATTTACATACTTGCTGTGCTCTCTCTCTCTCTCTCTCTCTCTCTCTCTCTCTCTCTCTCTCTATATATATATATATATATATATATATATAATATATATATATATATATATATATATATATATATAATATATATATATATATATATATATATATATATATATATATATATATATATATATATATATTTTTTTTTTTTTTTTTTTTTTTTTTTTTTGAGCTCCTAAATTTGCGGTTTTAAAAATTTTTTAATTTGCGGACATATCCTCTTTTGCGCTTGTGGACTAAATTTTTGAAAAAATGTGCGCTTTTGCCCTTGCGCACTAAGTTTTTCCAATTTGCGCTTTTACGTTTGCGCTTTCAAAATATGGAAACAGTCGAAAGGAAAAATGTGTAAATATGACAAACATACTTCAGGAAATCAAAGAGACGACAGAGATGTTCGTGTTAAATGTGATAGGTAACCTAAGACATTTTTAGGAAACATCAGTTGAGTTCAACATTCTGTGATGGTATACAAGTTTTCAAATATATCTATAACAGGAAGATTTGGAAACATCTCAATCCTTCTAATTTTATCTCTGATCGCCGGTGTGGTTTTCGTAAGAAAAACTCAACCGGTGATCTTCTTTTTTTTCTCTCTGATTTTTGGTCCTCCGATCATCGGTATTTCGGTAAATCTTTTGCTTTCGAGCTGGAAATATTGAAAGCTTTCGATAGAGTCTGGCACAGAGTTTTGATTTCCAAACTTCCCTCTTTCGGAACCTCTCCTTCACTCAGCGGCCTTCTCTCTTATTCTCTTTCTGTTAAAATTTGGTAGACCACACTTTCCCCACCAGAAGTAAAATAAAATAAAAAAAGTAAGGAATATTCAAAGTATTTTTATTTAGCTTGCAGAATTTCAAAGAAGAAGTTGGTGCCCAAATACAATATCTAAGATCATGAGACCATATTGTGCTTCAGGAAAAACCTCATTCAATAAATATCAGCTTGATCTTAAGTCGAAATTGAGTGACAAATAACACACAGACGAACATTGAGAAAGATTGTTCCAAAAAAAAAAAAAAAAAAAAAAAAAAAAAAGCAAACAAACGTTAAAGTTACTCCTAAATTGAACATCATTCTTGCAACCCCTGTTAGCATATTAACATTGAGGAGAAAACTCAATACGGTAACCGGGCAAGGTTCTTTTCCAGGATGGGTCATTATTAAAAAAAATTAAAGAAATCCCACGCAATCACAAAACTAGCTCACCCTTAAGTGAGACCAGACGGAGGCTTTACAGAGAGGAAGACTAAAAGTAGCAGGAAAAACAGAGGATGCTCAAGAATTCCACAAAGCAGAGGTGGCTGGAAAGGAGCTACCACAACGAGCAAGCCTAGAATTTGCAATTTTCACACAATGTCCATGTGCAAGTTAAGGAGAGTTGTTGAATGAAATAGGAACGTTTGGAGGTGTTTTAGAGAGGCATATATAAGAAAGCTGAGTTTTTAAAGAGTTGAATTTCACAAGGTTGCGGTGACCCCACCGGGAAATCCCTTCCAGATCAGGAAGAATGAATAGGAAAGTTGAAGATGAGAGGCTACTCTGGGAGCAGAAGAGGGAGCAGATTTGAAATAATTGTAAGAGGGAGAGCTGAGTCATCGGAATAATAATAAAGAGAGTTTGCAGTGCAGCTGAGTAGGTTGTTGATGAAAAGTAGGAATAGAATAGGAAATTAGGAACTGAGGAACTAAATTTCTTCAGTAGCATCTAAGTAAAACTTTAACTCTGCTCTCCTTTTACCTTTCTGAATTTTTTTTTGCAAAAACAGTCATATATCCTGACTTTTAACACAAAATTATCCTGTCTCCTTAATGAAACATATGTTATTCAATTATCTTAATCCTTTTAATAACATATTTACAAAATAAACCACCTTTCAATATTTGTTAGATTAATCTTAAATAATCATTATTTGTCCAATAAAATAAAATTATACGATCTTTTATTTTGTCTTTATAATCTTCATTTTTATTTAGAAAATAAACCAATCAATATTTGTCATTCTACTTACTCTGACTAAATAACGTTTTCTTAAAATTACTCAATTCTACACGTTCAAACATGAACTTGGATTAATGTCGTCTTACGACTTTAATGAGTCAATTCCCATTTTGAGAACCTGAGGAACTTGAGGAAGAATTAATTACTTGAAGAGGTAGAATTATCTGAAGAGGAAGAACAATCTGAACTATCTAAAGATCAATTCCTTTTTCTTTTCTTTTTTTACATTTTGTAAAAGAATTTACGTTTATTTCTGATTACTCTAATTTCCTCTTTCTTTTCTCCCAAATAATTTCTTTCTTCGGTCTCAGTTTTTAATTAAATTTCAGTGTGTCATTTAATTTTCTCTTTTAACTTTTCTTTTTCTTTTAATACAAAACTACTCAGTTGTCTTTAGCGTTTGTTACTTTTTTTTCGTTTACAACATATTTTATTTATTTTCCTGAGTTTTCTTTATTTGAGTTGTTGTCTCTTTCTTATTTCTAAATTTTCTAGTTCTATTGTTTCTTTTCTTTGATTTGTTTCCCTTTTTCGTTATGATTAATTTCCATCATCTTCCTTATCTTTAAGGTAATTTTCAAATCCTTAATATTATTTTCTTTTGTTATTTCGTGGTATTTGTAATCACCTATTTCAACAAATTCAGTAAATTTAGGTTTTTCTTTTCTTCAAATTGTATTACTAAATCTCTAAAGCCAAAATAAATTTAGTGTAAACGCTGACGAAATGTTAGAAGAGTTATACAAAATTCACTGCATTCGTGGAAATATGTCTCCATTTGTCCTGCTACGCCGAAATAGACATCTTTTATCGACCAGAAGTTAACTAGAAGTATTTCCAACAATATTAAATTCTAAACGTGATTTATTGTTGAAAGATTTTCTAAAGAATCTATTTGAAAATTTTCTTGTATTAAATTATTTATATTTAAAAATTAATTTAAGTACTGAAGTATTCATTTCTTTTACATCACTTTCCAATGCTTTCTCTGGCTCTTCTCTTTTATCCTTTTCCAGGTGCTTCCAATTCGTCCGACTCCGACAGCAGTCAGAATATAGAATATATATATATATATATATATATATATATATATATATATATATATATATATATATATATATATATATATATATATATATATATATATATATATATATATATATATATATATTTCTTACAGATTTCTACCAGAATCTCCACGGTTGCTATTAACTAAAGATGAAATCCCAAAATTTAAAAAGGTAATGAGAAAAATTGCAGCTAAAAATAGCAGTGTAATAACATCAGAATTTGAGGACCTTGTTTTAAAAGCCCAAGAGGAAGAAAAGAAAAAAGTGCCTTTCTCACAGATTCTCAAATCTTTTGTTTTGGCAAAACATCTCATACTGATCTGCGTTTTGTAGTAAGATATTATAATTACTATTATATATATATATATATATATATATATATATATATATATATATATATATATATATATATATATATATATATATATATATATATATATATATATATATATATATATATATATATATATATATATATATATATATATAATGGCTCAGGAGAGGAGCCTTACCGTGGCAAGAAAAATATTCAAATTCGACTGGAGCTTCAGATACAGCGACTCCGCCGATCACAGATACAATGCCTCTCCACCCCCCCACCCCGAGCAAGCTTGGGGTCACGAGCGAGGGATGCTCACCTCGCCGCAGTCCGGAGATATCCGAGATCTTTCAAGCAATTATTTCTCAACACACTCCTATCGTTCTTTCACCATTTTTCCATTTCCGGAGGAGACTAAGCTGGCTTATCTCCTCCTCCTTCTACTAAAAGCCGGCGACATAGAGGAAAATCCGGGACCCGAAATCTGGCAGTGCCCGATCTGCAGCAAATTAGTCAGGAAGGACTCAATAAAATGTAACAACTGTCACAAGTGGATCCACAGACAATGTTCCCCTTTTCAAAGGCTCCCACCTACAAACCACAACTGGAAATGTCAAATATGCACCCCCCAACCACTTTAATCCCTATCATTCAAAATTCCCCCTCCTCTTCAATAAATATCCTACAAATCAATATAATCGGCCTCCACAACAAACACAAAGAACTAGAAACATTCCTACACAAACACAACATCCACATAGCACTTATACAAGAAGCCCACCTACCAATAAACCAACCCCCTCCAACTTTCTACAAATATGACTCCATCTACTCTCATCACACACCCAACAACCACTCACTATTAACCCTCATTCACAACTCTATAAATTACTCCAACACATCCTCACAACATGCCAACATGCAAACTGACAACTCATCAAAAATTCAAACCTTCTCAATAACAATAAACAAAACAACGCACAACATAATAAACCTATTCATACCTCACCACTGTCCATTGAACTACTTACCTATCCTCACCACAATAACAAACCTCCCTAATCTCTTGATATGCGGAGACTTCAACGCCCACCACCCGACTTGGTACAAAAACCAAGACCCCGACTCAAGAGGAAACCCCATTATCACCCACTTGGAACATCTTAACATCCTAAACAACAAAAACCTCCACACCAGAATACCCCCGCAAATCAACCAATCCCCCACATCCCCAGACATCACCTTCTGTTCCCCAAACATACACCCTCTCCTACAATGGACCACAGAAACCGATCTAAACTCCGACCACCTACCAATAATTATAAAATACCACATTAAAAACAAACCCATACACAAATCAAAAACTATATTTACCAACTACAAAAAAGCAAGCTGGACCGGCTTCACCAATTACATAGACGAAAACCTGACAACAAACGAAATTACAAACCTATCCTCGCTCAAATCAGCAATCAAACATCTCACCCACACAATCCAGAAAGCGGCCAACATCTTCATCCCAAAAGGTCACATTAAAAAATAAAAACCAAACCTCACCCCGAAATCACTTCTCTCATAAAACAACGAAACGCACTTAAACTTCAAAATAACCCCACACAACACACCAAAACACAAATCGAAAACCTAAACAACCAAATATCAACCCAAATAAAAACTCACACAACCAACAACTACCAAAACTACCTCGTTAAAAACTTGGACAACACAAACAGCAAAAGAGTCTGGAAAACAATCCACACCATTCACAACGCAAAAAAACAACCCACTTCCCACTCACGAAACACCAACCAATCCTACAACACAAACTCCATTGACATCCAAACAACACATCAACTTACTGGACACACATTTCGCTAAACAAAGCCACTTATCCACTCACCCCCAAAACAGGAAGATAATAAAAAAAAACTGATAAAACTGCACAACAACCAAAACAACTTAATCTTCATCACTCCCACAAACACACAGAACACCATCAAAACTATCAAAAACTCTCCAGCAACAGGACCAGACAACATATCAAACATACACCAAAAACACCTATCCAACCACACAACCACATACCTAACCACCATCTTCAATAAATCCATCCAACTCAACTATATCCCACCCCAATGGAAAAAGCACTAATCATACCTAAACTAAAACCTGTCAAAGACCCATCAAACCCCTCCTCATATCGCCCAATCTCCCTCCTATCCACTATCTCAAAACTACTTGAAAAACTAATCCTAAATTCTATCCTCCAATTCATCCCACAACAAAGCTTCAACACGGTTTCAAACCCAACAACTCCACTACCACAGCACTCACCAACATCATCCAACCAATAGTAAACGGACTAAACCGTAAACCACATCACAAAACAATATTAATAGCAATATATATAAACAAAGCCTTCGATACTGTCCCGAGACACAATCTAATATATAAAATCCTCCAATCCAACATCCCAACAAACATCAAGAAATGGTTAGCCAACTTCCTATCAGGAAGAACCGCCCAAATACAACAAAACGGCCAAAAATCTCGGACCATAAACATAAGAAACGGAGTACCCCAGGGAGCCATACTATCTCCCACACTATTTAGCCTATACACAGCAACCCTCAACCCCAAACAACTCACACCCACATTACTTCACACGCCGACGACATAACTATTGCCACCACCCACCAAAATCTCGATATCGCAACAACAATCACACAAGACTACTTAACACTAATCCAAACATGGCTGACAGAAAACCGGATGACGGCATCCCCAAACAAATCCTCCTTAACCCTCATAACAACAGACAAACATCTATCCAACACCCACCCACAAGTTCTCCTAAACAACACTCCCATACCCCTCAACAAAACTCCAAAGATTCTTGGCCTAACCTTTCACACCCACCTCACTTTCACCAAACACATCCAAAACACCACCTCAGCCGCAAACAGAAAACTCAACATCCTCAAAACAGTGGCCAACACAGACATAAACAACAACATAAAACCTCAATTGCCATCTACAAACAATTTATACGCCCCACCATCAACTATGCCTCCCCTGTCTAGCACCCTCTGCTCTCCAATCAAAACTTAATAACACTCCAAATAACTCAAAATAGAGCCCTCCGCACAATCACCTGCTGCACACCCACAACCCCTCAACAACACCTACATAATGAAACCAAAATACTACCTTTAAAAAACCACCTCGAAATGATAGGCACTCAATTTTACGCAAAAACCCGTCTACCCACACACCCATGCCACAATACTCTCCTCCAACCTACCAAACACAGACTAAAACAACCTCCATCATCCGCTGGTACCTTCTATAAACAATTCCGAAATCACATCCCCCCACCTCCCCCCAACACCACAATAACCAAACATATCCACACTCAACTAACGCATTCCTACTTGATCAACAGACCACCAAACAACATCCTTGACACACACCCTCCCGAAAGAAACCCCGACTTCAGCAACCTCCCAAGACACTCACAAATCTCATTAGCAAGATTGAGGTGTGGGCACCATCCAAACTTACAACAATACAAACATAAATTCAAAATAAACCAGACAATATCTCCCACTTGTACCAGATGCGGAGAGGCCCCGAAGACCGAGTCACACTTTCTTTTACACTGTCCTTCCAACTCTCGCCCCAGAATCTCCTGGGGCATCACTACCTTGAAAGATCTCTGGACGAGGCCGACTGCGGCAGGCGGCTTCATTAGCGAAGTGTGGCCACCTCAGCGTGGGGTGGTCAGGAGGTGAGAAGGTATATATATATATATATATATATATATATATATATATATATATATATATATATATATATATATATATATATATATATATATATATATATATATATATATATATATATATATATATATATATATATATATATATATATATATATATATATATATATATATATATATATATATATATATATATATATATATATATATATATATATATATATATATATATATATATATATATATATATATATATATATATATATATATATATATATATATATATATATATATATATATATATATATATATATATATATATATATATATATATATATATATATATATATATATATATATATATATATTATTATATACCATTAAACCATTCATCTTAAAGTTACAAAAATATAAAATTTTTGTTACTTACCAATAAAAGCATAAAATAAATCTTTTCTGCACAGTCATTTTGTTTATTTAAAAAGAAAATACCAAAAATGAGTTATAAATCAGGCAAAACAATTGTAAAATACACTAAATACAATTACCCCGTACGACTAACGTCAAGACACTGAGTGTTTGCCAATGTGATTTTGCTTATATATCTCATAAAAGGAAACGGAATTGACTCATTATCGTAGCACGTGTGGATAACAATATTATACGTAGCATACATACTAAGATCGAAAGGCAGGAGAAATTATGCCTACCTAATGTGCAATAAATTTTTAAATTTTGCATTTAAGCCTAATAATCAGATTATCCATTATAATTTTGTCGGATTAGATGCATATTATGCCCAAGAAGAAACAGTTTGCTCGAAAACATTGAAAAACCTTTTTACAATGAAAACCTATTTATATAATAATAATAATAATAATAATAATAATAATAATAATAATAATAATAATAATAATAATAATAATAATAATAGTAATAGTAATAATAATAATAATAAAAATAATTATAAAAATAATAATAAAAATTATTATTATTATTATTATTATTATTATTATTATTATTATTATTATTATTATTATTATTATTATTATTATTATTATTATTATTATTATTATTATTATTATTATTATTAAGTATGAGTATAATAATAATAAATATAAAGATATTATCAATTGTGAAGAACAAAAATTGAAATGTGTATATTTTTATTTAAATTTCTTTCATAATATTTCTTGTACTATAAACGAAGGTTTGTACGGTCGGTTGCATTTCATTTGCAACCACAACGTACTAATATAAATTCTCGGGCGGGAATAGTGAACACCCATTTCTCTCGTTCGTTATATTAAAGGATGATTTTGCAAACTTTTTGCAACCGCACAATATTTTCTTCATTTAGAATAACTAATCAAAATTGTAAGCATTGTTTTTCTCTTTTACATTAAATAACGCTTCATTGGATATTATAAAACATGCAATTTATTAAATATTTAATCTTTTTAAAAAAAGTAATAAATAATTGTTGCACAGTTGAACTTAGTGGTTGTTGCACAAACCTGCAAAACGTCACGAACTGCCCCTGATATATATATATATATATATATATATATATATATATATATATATATATATATATATATATATATATATATATATATATATATATATATATATATATATATATATATATATATATATATATATATATATATATATATATATATATATATATATATATATATATATATATATATATATATATATATATATATATATATATATATATATATATATATATATATATATATATATATATATATATATATATATATATAACAAAAATTCTAAATCTTTTATTTTTTGATTAAAGTTATTTTATTTTAATTAATAAAAAAATATAAATAAATATATAAATATATAATATATATATATATATATATATATATATATATATATATATATATATATATATATATATATATATATATATATATATATATATTATATATATATATATATATATATATATATATATATATATATATATATATATATATATATATATATATATATATATATATATATATATATATATATATATATATATATATATATATATATATATATATATATATATATATATATTATATATTTATATTTTATTATTTTATTTTTATATTATTTATATATATATATTATATATATATATATATATATATATATATATATATATATATATATATATATATATATATATATATATATATATATATATATATATATATATATATATATATATATATATATATATATATATATATATATATATATATATATATATATATATTCTATATTTATTTTTAAAATAAGAAAATATTTATTATATATTATATATATATATATATATATATATATATATATATATATATATATATATATATATATATATATATATATATATATATATATATATATATATATATATATATATATATATATATATATATATAGTAGGGGTTAAAAGTGAAAGCCGGCACTGCGCCAAGTGAAGGGAAAGGGGGAAAGGGGGAGGGGAAACCATGGAATTTCATGAGGTGTTTTTGGGCGGCGGAAATGGGAACGGAGCCCCCTTTGATGGGAAAAGGGGCGTAGCTCCACTTTTCATGGTCTTTCGTGAGGAATTTTAATGCGATTAATCGGATAATCCGCTAATTAATTATGTTCGTCCCTAAATCCCCGCCCCTTTTTGACACTTAACCCTTTAATCCCCACCCCTTTTCCTTTTATACATGCCGCCAGGCACGTGCCATGCCTTATTTGGTAGTGCCAGAGCCTAACTCATGCTCTTTCCTGAGTGCCTTTTATAGCACAAGGCACTCATGCTAGATCACTTTCTAGCTCTTGGAACTCATGCTAGATCACGCCCCCTTTGCATGAGGAGAGTGCCAATGCCAGTTGGCAAGGAGGGCTGTGCCAATGCCAGTTGGGTACTAATGTGTCAGGGCCTAACTCATGCTCTTTCCTGTGTGAAATTTCTAGCACTTTTTAGCATTTGACACATGCTAGACCACTTTCTAGCACTTGGTACTTATGCTAAACCATGCCCCCCTTGGCATGAGGGGAGTACAAATGCCAGTTGGCATAGAATGGAGTGTCAGTTGGCACTAAACAGTTACAATAAGGCACTGAGGATAAGGCATCATCCGGCAAAATCCGTGGACCAAGAGGATGCAGGCACTGTCAGCAATGACGTCATCGCATACGCACACACCTTACCCTGTGACATTATGGCACGGGCTATCTTGAGAGTATGACGTCATCCGTCCGACATTTTTCTTCATCACTTGATTATTCTTGATCACGTGGTTTTTATTTCCGTGAATATTTTCCCGTAGATTTTCTTCAACGATTCCGATTGACTCTCAGGTCCATACCCGTGGGTAGAGGCTCTTTCGGTGGCAGCGAACGCGGAATAATCGCGGGGGCACGACAGCATGTCGCGCTATTCGGCAGCGCGCGCGAACGCATGCACAAATATTCATGATATCATCATCAAGTGATAATTTATTTTTTAGAGGGAATATTTACCCCTTTCAAATATTATGACACCATGACCATATTTTTGTGACGTCATACTTTTCCTTTACTTACCCACTTGGTAAGATTGGAGTGCCAGTGTTAGTGAAGCTGGCACTGAGCGTTAAACAACATACGATGACTCATTGGCTACATCCGGATACAGCCGTGAGCCAATCAGGATGTAGGCACTCTCAGTGATGACGTCACCTACGCATGCGCAAACACACATCACATACACCTTACCTTGTGACGTCATCTAACACTTTCTAACATCTTTTTACAATTTCTAGTACGTGGCACCCATGCTAGGTCATGTAACCCACTCGGTAGGAGGGGAGTGCCAGTGTCAGCGAAGATGGTACTGAGGGTAAGACAACATACGATGCCTCATTGGCTACATCTGGATACAGTCGTGAGCCAATCAGGATGTAGGCATTCGGTTATGACGTCACCTACGCATGCGCAAACACACACACATCATAAGCTGTGACGCCATGAAATGGACAATCATAAGACTATGACTACATTTTTTTTATAATGTCATCAACATCACGTAACTTTGATTCCTCAGGCGGAGGCGCGGAATAACGCAATGAGAAGCGCGAACGCATGCACAAACATTCATGACATCATCATCACGTGTCATTTTTAATTTTTGAGGGATTATTTATCACTTGCAAATACGAATTTAAATTATTATTACGTCAAGCCCATAATTTTTGTGACGTCATACTTTTTTTTTGTTTTTCAGCATTCAAGTCTTGAGTTGTTTCTTTTTTATTTAACTTAAACAAACATCTTTGTATTTTTATTTTTATTTATTTGTTTTTTTTTTCTTTTTTTTCTTTTTTTCTTTTTTCTTTTTTAAATAAATAATTATTTTATATTTTTATTTTTATTTTTACTTTTATTTTTATTTATTTTTATTTTTTGTTTTAATTTTTTAAAATAAATTATTTTTTCTTTTTCTTTTTTCTTTTTTTTCTTTTTTTTCTTTTTTGAATAAATTATTTTCTATTTTTATTTTTATTTTTTTGTATTTTTATTTTTATTTTTTATTATTTATTGTTTTTGCTGTTATCAAATGCAATCTTTACCACCTTCTCACATAAACACATGCACACATACACACATACAATCCCATATAACTACATCGAAGACATCACTATGCTACCCACATTCATGAAATTGTCATGGTAACCAACTCCAGCCGTTATCCTAATCTCAGGGCTTTGAAATGTTTTCTACTTCGTCGCTCATACACGTAGTAAAGTATGTAACACATGCAAGGACTCAGTCATAACCACATACACTCACCCAATCACATTCACATACACAGCAATTGTAACCAACTAAGACCATGTAATTTAAAATTTTAGCATTACATACACTGTTATACTTGACATATCAAAGCAAAATTCATGTATATTATTTCTAACAAACGGATCATACTCATTTAAAGCTATTATCCCGCCCCTCTAAATATATTTGTTCCTCAAAAGATCTCCTTAACACAAACTGAAAGTATTTATTTACAATGTATTCATGCTCTCTCACTGCATTCAGACATTTCTAAAACGCTTATCATAAACACTGTGTAGGTTTCTGCTCTAAGTCTCGCAGCATCTGTCATAAATCTAAACATTAAACTATCTTTTATCACTAATGTGTGAACAAAGGAATGTTAGTATCTATTTGACATACAAATTACAGATTTAACAGTCATTCTTCAAACAAAACTATTTAATATATAATTTGAATCTCCATGATCACCCAAATAATTTATAATTAATTGATCCTTCATATAAATTTCTAACCCTAAGTTCCACAACATTTACTTTAAAACTCAATATACAATCAAACTTTTTAACACTTTTGTACACATTTCATTCCCTATGCCCTCAACCTAAAATATATTTCCTTCTATCACAGCATCTATTGAACCTTTGTTTGCACATCATACCCTAATCCCTCCAACATATAACATAAATCTCTGTATTTAATCTAACTTTTGTATTGAATGTACGAACAAATTCATCCTCGTATCTGGTACGCAAGTCATAGAACTTTTCATTTATTTTTCACCACGAAACTATTCAACATTTAATTTGATTCTGTAAGCATGACTTAACTTTAGCATACAAATTATAGATCATTACATTATTATTCAGCATAAACTCATAGACATTTAACTTCATTCTCCACATTCAACTTAAATTTTTCGCAAAGATATGATCAAAGATATACTGTTTTATCTCTAATACACACTTTATATAACTTAACATACAATTTATACCCTAATCTCACCCTCCAACATATAATTTAATCTCCATATACTACCAGCCTTTTAGCATTTAGACAAGGTCGAACAAAAATCATAAGCTCTCTAACATGTAATTTATAGATCCTTACATATATTTCTTATCTAAACCTCCCAAAATATATCTTAACTCACCATGGTTCACTAAATTTTTTATCATTAAAACATGATCAAAGACATACTAACAGTTCTCAAACATATAATTTATAGATATTGACATGTATTTCAATACATGATCATCCCGTCATTTTCCTTAATCTCCATGTACTGCCAAACTTTTATCACTTCGACATGATCAAACACATATCATCATCTCTTTAACATGTAAGTTAAAGAACCTTATATATTTTCTTAACTAAATCTTTCAAAAAATGTCTTAATTCACCATAACTCACTAAACTTTTTATCATTATACCTATCATCATTATATTTTCCAATACGAATGTAAATGGTATGACGTCATACATTTCCTTTATTACCATGTTTTCGAGTTATTATATTCATATGAATTTAGGTTTGTAACATCACCACCATAAATTTATGTGACGTCATACCTTTTCTTTTAACGTATTGCTTTCAAGTCCTAACCTGAATTTATAATCCGTGGAACTATTTTATTTTTCTTAACTAAGTGACGTCATTATATTTATTTTTTCCCTTTATTTAACATACTTTTTATATTTACTGAAAGTTAACTCAAAATATTCATATGTCTATGACGTCATAGCCACGTGGTTGATTGTATTTTTTTCAATCAATTCCTGATATTTCATGTTTTTGACTCACTACATTTACATACTTATGTACTTTAACTCAAAATAACCAAAGTTCTAAAGGAAACAATGTGCCCATGAAGTCATAACCACGTGACTGATTACTACTCAAACCTACAAATCCTGATATTTCATGTTTTTGGTCAGCCATATTTACATTTTTCGTATAATAGTACGCTGTTTATCATACTTGATCCAAATGCTTAACATCTATAACGTCATTCTATAACAATACTTAATGTATTTATAATAAAAAAATTCTTATTACATAATAAATCAATACCATAATTTGGATTTTATTCGAGTGAAGACACCATTTACTTAACATTACATCATATAATTTTCATTTCATGACTATTTCTTTAATGCAATACACATGTTCATGAATATTTATTCCGTTTTTCTTCACACTATTATTTTTAACCTTACTCCATTTTGCATTTTCTGTATTTCTTTTCAAAAGATGACTTTGTAAAATTATTTTAAACTTATTACACATTACATTTTTTAATATTTCTTTCAAGCTATACCTTTTATTTCTTTTTCAATTTTTATATTTGTTTTAAGATATAACTTTAAAATTTATTTTCAATTCTTTCAATTAATAAATTATTATATCTCTTTAAAAATCTAAAATCTTTTATAAAACAAATTTATTTATTATAAATTTATCGTTATTTTTACGGCTAACATATTTATTCATGTAAAAGCGTATAAGAGCGAAAAAATTTTGTAAATGGCGTGTCGGCCTTTGACGTGTCGACGATTTGGGGTATTCCCAAAAACAACCATTGTTTTTTAGTTGGTTTAAGGAAAAAAAATGATGGTTTAAACCAAGCAACACGGAACAGGCGGGATTACCCAAAAACGTCGACGGAGAAAATAGTCGACAGTTCAAAGGGCCGACACGTCATAACAAAAAATTTTCACTTGTCCAAAATGTTGACAAAATTTTTTTTTTTGGTAAGGTCAAAGGGCCGGCAACTTTTTTTATAACTAATCCAAATCGTCGACACTATAAATCGATAACGATTAATCGAAAGATATATATCATCATCACTCACGGGTCGGGGAGTACGGGGGCAAAGCCGCCCGTAGACAAATGTTCGTATGCCATGCATCTACTAAAATAATATATTAAAAAAATATTCATAATTATTATAATAATAAAATTAAAATAGGCTTACATATCGAATGTATTGATATTAAAAAAAAACCGATGTTGGTCAAACAGTCGACACATTTTTTTTCTCATGCGGCAAAGCGTCGACACGTTGAAATTTTCGTAATTTTCTGATTTCGTATATATATATATATATATATATATATATATATATATATATATATATATATATATATATATATATATATATATATATATATATATATATATATATATATATATATATATATATATATATATATATATATATATATATATATATATATATATATATGAAAAACTTTGATTTTAATAAATTTTGTTAATCTGTATTTCTCCATATTATATTTTTCGAGCAGTGGTTTATATTTCACAATTACCAGCGCAATCATTTTCAATCTCCACAACATGACCGGAAATATTTTTATCAACTATTTCATCCTCACAATATTTGACATCCCTGGAAGTATTATTGGAAATTGGACCAGCGACTATTTAGGACGTCGAATGTCTTCGGTTCTTTTCGAGATCCTTTCTGCAATATGCTTCATTATTCCAATTATATATATAAACAGTAAGTGTATCTTAAGATTAAGTACTTTAGGGTATAATATATTTTCAAACTTAATAGATTTGCATGTTTTCTGTTATAGTAACTCTTCATTCAAGATTTGATACATAATGCAAATTATCTGCTTATAATTGACACCTGTTTCATTCTTTTTAGATGAATGGATTGTAGTTGTGTTTTGTGCAGCTGCGAAGATGTTTTGTGCAGCCATGGCAATTTCAGTCTATAAGCAAATTGGAGAGATATTCCCAACACCTTTGAGAGCAACAGCTTACGGAGTTACTGGGAATGTTGGAATGGCTGCCTCTGTTTTCGCCCCGAGTATTACAGCTTTGGTAATTTAACAATTGATACTTACGTATAAATATTTGTGTAATAAGTCATAAGGTAATCTGAAAAAAAACCTTATATAGATCAGTTAATATAATAGTTTTATTTATTCATTAATTTTCCTTCCTTACTGAACCTTTCAGAATTATATATATATATATATATATATATATATATATATATATATATATATATATATATATATATATATATATATATATATATATATATATATATATATATATATATATATATATATATATATATATATATTTGTGTGTAGGTGTGTATGTTTTTATGTGTGTTTGAGAAAAATTTTTCATAAATTTCCAAATCTTGCTGTTTAAATGAAAAATGTAAGGTTATTTTTCTAATTTCCGTTTTTGCAGAAACTAAATATATATATATATATATATATATATATA
>SEYY01005016.1:0-15000 GCA_009176605.1 Armadillidium nasatum | reverse complement strand
ATCGGTTTCAAAGTCGGAAGAGAAAGGGAAAACGTTGCGCACTTATAAAACAGTTCGCTCATTTTAAGGTATTATACATTTGGTGTAGTGGTAGCGTAATGGAATTCAAGCCCTGCCTTTTGATGACCATAGTTTTAAGAGTTCGTTTCTTGAATTGAAGGAAGTTTGATTTTCATTCATTAGATGGCGCTGCTGTCAAGAAATAATGGAGGGAAAATTAAAAAATCAAATTCATGATGGCAGAAACCACTTGGTCAAGAAAAAATAACGGAAAAATTAAAAAACCAATTCAAGATGGCGTAAACCATTTGAGAAAGTCTACGGAGATAAAAACCACGTGATCAGAAATCCAAAATGGAGAATACCAAATCCAAGATGGAGGAAAATTAATCAAGAAATCGACGGAGATGAAAATCACGTGACCAGAATTTAAAACGGAGGAAATCACTTCCAAGATGCCGGAAACCAAATTCAAGATGGCTGATGCCAAATCCAAGATAGAGGATATCAAATCCAAGATGACTGATGTCAAATCCAAAATGGTGGAAATCAAAATGGAGGATGCCAAATCCAAGATGTCGTAAAGAAATCGAAAGTAGTGGAAAAAAATCCAAAATGGCGGCAACAAAAACTCTACGGAAATTAAAACCACGTGCTCAGAAAATCAAAATGCGGACGAATGACGTCATAGTCTCATGATGGTACTGCAACATTTCGTCACAGAGTAAGTTGTGTGTGAGTATGTGTCCGCGTGACCATACGCACACGTGGATGATGTTATTGCCGAGGGTGTCTGCATCCTGATTGGCCTTGGATGTATCCGGTTGAAGCCAATGAGTCATCATATGTGGCCGGATGTGGTGCCAGATGTTGCCATAAATATACCATGACTTCTTCCAATCAGCGCCATCTGTCGCTGGCCTTGCAACTCCTCTAGACTCTCTGCACCACCTGTCTCTGGCACTGGAATCCCCTTCATGCCAAGTGGCCGTGGCTTAAAAGGGATGCCAAATGATAGGAAGTGCTAGAAACTCCTATAAATTGCTAGAATGGCACTCAGGAAAAAGCATGAGTTAGGCCCTGTCACTAACAATAGAGGGCTGTGGGTGCCAAATAAAGGGTGTCACGTGCCGTGAAAAAAGATCAAAAAGGAGCGGGGCCTAATGGATTAAAGGATTGTAAAGATCAAAAGGAGTCGAGAATTAGGGGATTAACATAATTATTTATTGGGATTCGCCTGATTAATTATAGGATTATCCGATTTAATTAATTATCGGATTAAAAATACCTTGGAAAAGAACGTCAGGGCCAATTTCCGCTTATTTCTCCTCAGTTAACACTGGAGTCCAACTATATACATATATATATATATATATATATATATATATATATTATATATATATATATATATATATATATATATATATATATATATATATATATATATTATATATATATATATATATATATATATATATATATATATATATATATATAATATATATATATATATATATATATATATATATATATATATATATATATATATATATATATATATATATATATATATATATATATATATAATATATATAGTAAGGGGAGAATTTAGGAGGGAGTGTTAGTACCACTGAGAGGATCGAACCAGTGCCATTGCAATCGAGGGGAAGCAGTGTAATCGGAGGATGGAAAATTGAGAGAAAATCGGCCTTCACGCTCTTTCTTGAAATATATTTTATCCGATTAATTCGGATAATCAGTTAATCAATTCGGGTAATCCTTTAATTAATCCGGATAATCCTTTAAGCCCCTCATCTTTTGGCAATTATTCCTTTAAACCTAGCCCCATTTCCCCAGGGTAAGTGCCGTCGGGCACGTGCCATTCCTTATTTAACATTCATGGCCCTCTATTGCTGTGCCGGTGTCTAACTCATGCTCTTTCCTGAATGTCTTCTCTATAATCCTTCTAGCACTTTCTAGCAGCTTCTAGCAATTTTTAGAACATTCTATCACGTGACACTCTTGGTTAGACTACGCCCACTCGGAACGAGGAGAGTGACAGTGTCAGCGACAGCTTGAATTGGGGGTAAAGCAACCCTTGTAAGGCCTTCGTTGATGACGTCATCCATTTGTGAGCATGAGCACATACACAAACACACGTACATACGTACATATGTCCTGATCCTGTGACGTCACGGCACTGGTTTATCATGACACTATGAGACACTATGACATCATCCATCCGCTCTCTTTGATTTAAAAGCAAAGATAACTTTACACAACAATTAAGTATTTGTGGTTATTACGTAATATTTTGCATAACATACATACATTTATCGTATTAATAGTACGTTATCATATACTTTTTGTGATTTTTATAACGAAATTTCTTTATTGATTATATAATTACGTTTACATCATCGTCTATGTCGAATTTTTAATTACATAATTATGTAATCACTATTATTACCGTAATAATTTTACAAAACAATTATTTAATTGCTGTTATTACGTAATATTTTACATAACACATATTCATTGATTATATGATCACACTTACGTCATAATCTATTGTAACATAATTGTCACTGTAATTGCGTAATATTTTTTCTTTCTTTCTTTTTTTATTTTTATTTTCTTTATTATATTTTTATTTTTTCCTTTTATTTTTTTTTTATTTTTATTTTTATTATTTTCCTTAAATTTATTCTAATATTTTATACCCTGACGTTATAAAACACTTAAACATACTTAAACACTGACACATATATGTCCATACCTGTATATACATAGAAACAACCTTGCACCACGTAGATAAAACCTGAGATATTAATAATTCATAAACCAAAGAGAGAAAGTAAACATGTAAATATTGTGACTTCATACATTATCTTTATTGTATTCGAGTTATTATAATTATATGATTCAATGTTTGTGACGTCATACCTTGTTTTAGAACGCTTTGCTTTCAAGCCTCGACATGAATTACAATTTCCTAAATTAAGTAATGTCATAAGGTTTATTGTTTTTTCTTATATTTAACATACTTTTAAATTTGATGAAAGTTAGTACAATAAAAACACGTAGTTTCCGCAATCTTGTTTTCTGTTCACGTGGTTTTTATCTCTGTAGATTTTCTCTTGATCACATAGCTTCTCTTATCCAATATCCAATTCCTGATATTTCGTGTTTCTGACTTACTAAATGTGCATACTATTATTTACTTAACTCCATATACTCAAAAATTTTAAGGTAACATTGTGTATATGACGTCATAATCATGTGGTCAATTCCTGATATATCCTGTTTATGACTCAGCTCATCTGACGTATAATAAAACCACATGTTTAAAGTATCTAAACAATTTGTTTCATATTCACAATGTCGTTCTTTAACAATACTTAATGTATTTATAAATAAAAGTCTTATTACATAATAAACCATTACTTTAATATGATTTTATATATGCGAAGATATTAGTATTTAACATTATACATATAATTTCCACCTCATGACAGTATTTCTTTAAAAGCGCCATTATGCCATATACATGTTCTCAGATATTCATACCGTTTTCTTCAAACTATTATTTTAAACTTATTCCACATTACATTTTCTGTTTCTTTCCAAGCGACGACTTTTATTAATTATTTTAAAACTTATTACGCATTACATTTTCTAAAATTCTTTTTAAGCTTTAACTTTTTACAATTATTTTAATCCTGCTTCAAATTACAATTTCTATATTTCTTTCAAATTATAACATTAAAAATTTATTTTCATATCTTTCAGTAATAAATTATTATGTATTTCTTTAATTAAGAAAATTGGAAAAATTTTGTAAAACACCGAATCATGTAAAGTGAATAAGAACTCTTTTACTCCTAACACGCACACACACTTACGCTTAATATATTTTAAACTAACATCCGTTCAACAAGCTTTAATTCTTTATTTTTCTTTTTTTCATATTTTCTTAATTTTTAGCGCAGTACATTACATATATAAACATATGCATATAATACCCAAATAACCTTATGCACATACATGCAAATAATCCATCAGGCCTACAAATGAAAAAACATGCATACGTACTTATTTTTCAAAACTTAAAATTATAATTCCTCTTATCTCTCTCTCTTTCTCTTTTACTCACTCTTCTCTCTCGTTCTCTTTTCTCCATACATTCTTTCTCTTTCTCTCTCTCTCTCTCTCTCTCTCTCTCTCTCTCGTCTTAATAATTTCATGCTGTATTCTGTTAAAATCCTATCATTAAAATTATTCGAGATACTATTTTCCATTGAACCACAACTTCACTAGAGTAATTTCTAAGTTTTAAATCACCCTACTCTCCCAATCACCCCCATTCCCCTATTCCTTTTTTGAATTTCCCATCATTTTACTTACAGAGAAATCAATTTAATTCTTACTATTTCATATTTCATTATCTCACATCCCTCTTTCAAAGATGGTGTAAGATATTTACGATGAATAAGCTCTTTATTATTCTCATACAACATATATTTTTCTTTTATCTGGAAGACATGCGAAACAGAGAGAAGTAGAATCAGTTGCATTAGACCGTGCGTTTACACCATGAATGAACAAAAATCATTCATATTACGTACATAAAGACGCCATCTTTCATTTTTGTACTTTAAACTCTGTAACCTCATCCACCAAGTATCCTAATTCTTTTTCACCACGTAGATTATCTTTACCTTCTTGAATTCTGTCCACGTGGTTTTTCACGTCCCTTTTATTCTGATTTTTTTCCATCTTCGTTTCATCGACTCTTTTTCAAAATTTTAAACATATATCCTCTTCACAGCATCCATCTTGTTTCATCTTCATTCATGACGTCATCATCACGTGACATTGCATTCAAAAATGCATGCCAAGGTCTAAGTCATCAACTGTTTTCATCATCGAGGGTAACATCACATGAACTATTTTCATATATTTGTCACTTAAAATTATTTTATCCACAAACGAGACAGAAGTGCATACATTTCCCGTGAGATATTTCGAAGCAGGGAATGACATGAAGGTGTAATCAAATATATATATTAGTAAAATTTCATGTATTTCTTTTCTAATTTCTCATTATATTCGTATACACAGAGTGTCTGAAGATGATTTCTACTTGTGATGTCGCTCTGTAACTTCATATTTCTCATATCTCATGATAATATATATATAAAGTCATGCTTTCATAGTACAAATACACAGTAATTATAATACAATTTTTAGAGATTTCTGAATATTAGCAGTTAACCACTTTTAGTGAAATCTGGCACCACTGTATATTTACTAATACCTAACACCATCATATTTTCAAATTTGAATGTAAATATTGCTAGGTCATATTTTTCCTTTATTGTAATTATTTGATTTTATGTATGTGACGTTATGACCATAAATTCTTGTGACGTCATAAATTTCCTTTATTTATAAGTTTTCAAGTCCTGACTTGAATTACAAATCGTAGAACTATTTTATTTTTCTTAACTAAGTGACGTCAATGGATTTATTTTTTTCCAATGTTTAACATGCTTTTATATTTACTGAAAGTGAGTACAAGATAATCATGTGTCAATGACATCATAACCACGTGGTTGGTTGTATCTTATCCAATCAATTTCTGATATTTCCTCTTTTTGACTCAATACATTTACTTAATTTTATTCACCAAAATACCCTTTAAACTAAGCTTCCAAGGTTAGACTTGTATATATGAGGTCGATGTTTGCATCGTATCCATTTAATTCCTGTTATTTCATGTTTAACTCTTTTCAATTACATTAACCGTACATTCATATGTTTATCGTATCTGAACCAAATGTTTAATATCGGCAACGTCTGTCTATAACAATACTCTATGCTTTTAGAAATAAAAAAATTTATTACATAATATATCATTACTTTGATATAATTTTATACTAGGGAAGACATCATCTATTTTATATTACACCCTATAATTTCCATGATGCAATATACATTTTCTCAGATATTTATCCTGATTTCTTTAAACAATTATTTTAAATCTTATTTTATATTACATTTTCTATGTTTTTTTTTTTTTCAAACGATGACTTTTAAAACTTATTAAACATTACATTTTCTTTATTTCTTTCAAGCTGTAACTTTAAAAATTATTTTATTTCCATTTCATATTACAATTTCTATATTTCTTTCAAGATATAACTTTAAAATTTATTTTCAAACTTTTCAATAATAAATTATTCTGTATCTCTTAAAAAAATGTTTTTAAATTTTTGTAAAAATTTTATTTATTAAAAATTTATCGTTATTTTTCGGTTAAAGCACTATATCATGTAAGGAAATAATAAAAAAAAAAAATGTTTTAAAAAATGAAAAAAAAGAAAAAAAAAATATGTAATAACAGTCATTATTATGTAACAATGGTTAATGACGTAAGTGTGATTATATAATCAATGAATGTATGTTATGTAAAATATTAGGTAATAACAGCAATTTATTACTTAATAATAAGGATTATATAATTATTATGTAATTAAACATTTGAAATAATCGATGATGTAAGCTTGATTATATTGAAAATAGAAATTTCGGTATTAAAGTCACAAAAAGTAAATGATAATGTCATTTTAATACAATAAATGAATATGTCAAGTAAAATATTACTTAATAACAGCAAATACGTAATTGTTACGTAAAGTTATTGTAATAACAGTGATTTTGTAATTATTATGTAATTAAACATTCGAGATAATCGAAGACGTAAGTAAAATTTTATAATTAATTAAGTCACAAAAAAGTATATGAGAGAAGAATGGAAAATCATTGGGCATAAATAAACAAATTGCATTAAGTAAGACATAATCCATCTTGGTGTAGTGGTAACTCTCTTGGTCTCTTGGTGACCTTAGTTTTAAGAGTTCGTATCCTGGTTTGGGAATATTGGATGAAGCTTGATTTTCATTCAATAGATGGCGCTAAGGTCAAGAAAAACCGGCAGCAAAATTTAAAAACAAATCGAAGATAGTGGAAAGCATGCGGTCAAGAAAAAATGGCTAGAAAATTCTAAAATCAAATCCAAAATAACAAAAACCATGTTCAACCGATCCCCAAAAAAAGAAGCAGCTCTGAACCTGCTAACTATCACCCTATTGCTCTCACTTTTATTCTATCTAAAGTCTTTGAAACTCTCCTCAACTTTCATTTCCTTGACTATTAGGAATCTCACTCCCTTCTTTCAGGTCACCGGTATGTCTTTTGTCGCTCGAGGTCTACTGGTCATATTCTTTCCTATGTTACTGATCTATGGTCTTCTGCCCTTAGGGACTACGGGGAATCTTGTGTAGAGGAGCTGGACATATCCAAGGCTTTTGACCAGGTATGACATGCGTAGCTAATCTTTAAGCTTCCTTCCTTTGGATTTCCTCCTTATCTTTACTTACTTAAGTCTAGTTTCCTCTTAAATCACTCCATATCAGCAGTTGTTTATGAAGCGACTTTTTCTTCTTTCCCTATTAATTGTGGTGTTCATCAGGGTTCTGTTCTATCTCCAACTTTATTCTTACTTTTCATCAACGATCTCCTCAGCTGTACATCTAACTCTATTCACTCTTATGCTGACGACTCAACTTTACATTCTTCTATTCATTTCAAATCTGCTCCTTTTTTTGCTTCTAGAGTTGCTTCTTGTCTTCAACTACTTTCCGATTCTTGTGAAATTCAACTCTTTGAAAACTCAACTTCACCTTTCTCTCTCTCTCTCTCTCTCTCTCTCTCTCTCTCTCTCTCTCTCTCTCTCTCTCTCTCTCTCTCAAAAACACCTCCCAACTTTCCTATCTCCTTCGACGGTTCTCCTGTCGCACCTGTGAATAACATAAATATTTTTGGTCTGAACACATATAATAAATTATCTTGGAAGCCTCATATCACAACGGTTGCTAAGGTGGCCTCTAAATAGCTGCAAGTTCTGTTTAGATTGTGGGAATATTTTTCTTCTGAAAAGTTACTCCATTTATATAAGGGTTTTATACGTCCTCGTATGGAGTACTTTTCTCACATTTGGGGTGGTTCCGGTTCCACCCTTCTTTTGAATAAGGTTGAGTCTAATGCTAAGAGACTAATCAACTGTCTCCTACTTTCAAACTCCCTTGGTTCTCTTTCTCTGCGACGTGCTGTTGGCACGCTTTCTCTTTTCTATTGGTACTAAAACGGCAGGTGCTTGAGGGAGTTGACTTCTCGCAATCCACCACCATTGCATTACCCTCGCAGCACAAGGGGTTCTTTTCTTGGACATGAATTTTGTCTGAGCTTGGAAAACTGTAGGCTTGGAAACTTGCTCGTTGTGGTACCTCAATTCCATCCACTTCTGTTCTGTGGAACACCCTACCTTCGTCTGTCTTTCCTTCTGTATTTAATCTACCTCTCTTCAAATCTGCATCTGAGGGATCTACGTTAGGCTCGGAATTTGGTGGATTTTCTTTTATGTTTTAATTATGTCACCTCCTTGAAAAAGGGCTCTGCACGTGAGTGGCGGTGGCATGTAAAAAAAAGAGAAAATATACGGAAATAAAGACCACATGATTGAAAATCTAAGTTGGCAGAAACCAAATCCATGATAGCAGAATCCAAATCCAAAATGACGGATGTCAAATCCAAGATGGCGGAAACTATGTAATCAAAAGAAAATCTACGGAGATGAAAACCACATGATCAGAAATCCAACAGGGAACATTTAAAAACCAAATCCAAGATGACGGAAACCATGTGATCAAGAAGGATGATACCACTCGAGAAAATCTACTGAGATGAAAACCATCTGATAAGAAATCCAAGATAGCGGAGATCCAATTCAAGATTGCGGAAACCACTTGACCAGAAATCCAAGGTGTGAAACCAAGTGATCATAAATCAAAGATGGATGATGTCATAGTGTTATGATAACCCAGTGCCATGACGTCACAGGGTCAGGATACATGCGTATGTATGTATGTGTGTTTGTTTGTGTTTTTGCGCATGTGCACACGTGGATAAAGCACTGGAACTGGAGGGTAATGAGTGCAAATAATGGATTTCACGTGCTTGATGGTACGTACAATTGGAAAATGGGCGGACTTAAAATATTATCCGCATTAATTAACGTTTAAAAACTCCTCAGTAAAGAGCGCGGAGGCCAATTTCCCTTACTTTCCCCTTAATTTCCCCTCAGATGACACTGTTTCCCTTCGGTTGCAATGGCACTGGTTCGATCCACTCAAAAACATTAGCACTCCCTACTAAATTACCCTTTTCTATATATATATATATATATATATATATATATATATATATATATATATATATATATATATATATATATATATATATATATATATATATATATATATATATATATATATATATATATATATATATATATATATATATATATATATATATATATATATATATAGAGAGAGAGAGAGAGAGAGAGAGAGAGAGTATAAATAAAAATATTAGGCATACATGAGTTTTAAGGATTAAAAGAATGTGTTATATCACTGGATTTTTGAAAGGTGGAATTTGAAGAAAAGTTTTGATTAAAAAGTTCCACTTTCTTTCCTAGAAGGGAAGACATATTTGCCCTGAAGTTATCAGAAATAATAAGGTGAGGGAGAAAGAAAAGATAATGGTTGGATTTAGTATTCATTTCAAAGTGTGAGAATGAGAAGAAAAGAGAATGTGGAAAGATTATTGCATTTTTCAGAGAGAGTTTAATTTTCGTGTAAAACTAAAGTTTATACATTTCCAGTAGAAATATAAGTCGGGTATCTTTCCAGAGTTTAAAGGCAATAATTAATCCCGAAAGCAGTGTCTCTGTTGATGAAAACGTTTGAATAGTCAGCCTAAAGCCAAGGTTAGTTTCAGCTGAAATAAAAAGAATTTGAATCTTCCAAATATTTTGGAACACAAAGTAAAATAGTGATAATGGATAATAAGATAGTTATCTCAGTTGTGCTCTCTGCTCACCTTGAATGAACTATCATGGAAATTCATGAAAGTATGGCAGAAATTCAGATCAGTGTAAAGCATGGCAATGCCAGAAACATCCAATCTTTGCTCTCAGGGAACGTTAGGACACAAAATTTGAAATCACTACTTAGGAAACATAGCTAAGAAAGTGAACAGAAGAGTAAGTGGTTGATGAACCCAGAAAAGGAAAGAGTACAGTAGGGTAATAGGGTGTTGAGTTCATGTTTAAGACAATCCGAGGCTAAACTAAAATTCAACATTTTCATGAATAGATTAAAAGGAAAATATTCACGTGTCATATCGTCAACAGTACAAAAAAACTATTCATCGTTACAGAGAGAGAGAGAGAGAGAGAGAGAGAGAGAGAGAGAGAGAGACAGAGAGAGAGAGAGAGAGAGAGAGAGAGAGAGAGAGAGAGAGAGAGAGAGAGAGAGAGAGAGAGAGAGAGAGAGAGAGAGAGAGAGAGAGAGAGAGAGAGAGAGAGAGAGAGAGAGAGAGAGAGAGAGAGAGAGAGAGAGAGAGAGAGAGAGAGAGAGAGAGAGAGAGAGAGAGAGAGAGAGAGAGAGAGAGAGAGAGAGAGAGAGAGAGAGAGAGAGAGAGAGAGAGAGAGAGAGAGAGAGAGAGAGAGAGAGAGAGAGAGAGAGAGAGAGAGAGAGAGAGAGAGAGAGAGAGAGAGAGAGAGAGAGAGAGAGAGAGAGAGAGAGAGAGAGAGAGAGAGAGAGAGAGAGAGAGAGAGATAGAGAGAGAGAGAGAGAGAGAGAGAGAGAGAGAGAGAGAGAGAGAGAGAGAGAGAGAGAGAGAGAGAGAGAGAGAGAGAGAGAGAGAGAGAGAGAGAGAGAGAGAGAGAGAGAGAGAGAGAGAGAGAGAGAGAGAGAGAGAGAGAGAGAGAGAGAGAGAGAGAGAGAGAGAGAGAGAGAGAGAGAGAGATGTGTTCTTGTATATAGTAAATTTGTAAGAAGTCTAATTTATTTTATACTATTGAGAACTTGAGTTTTGACTCTGTGAGTTAGTCGATCAAAAATTAGGCTTAGTTTTTTAATTTAGTCAACATTAACTTCTTTATTGTACTTTGTCATATATATATATATATATATATATATATATATATATATATATATATATATATATATATATATATATATATATATATATATATATATATATATATATATATATATATATATATATATATATATTATATTATTATATTACATCGTACTATACTTTAATATATTTTATTGTCATATTTTATTATATTGAATTATATATTACTGTTATATTGTTATATTGATTGCTATAATATATTATATTGTCTCATTATATTATATTAAATTGTAAAATATTTGGAAATAAATTTAAAAAAATGTTTATGTACGATAAGTGATGAACAATGAACCTAATTCGACTTATTTAACCTGAACGACCGAATATTGCCGTTGTATACAAGCCTAACTGATGTATATATATATATATATATATATATATATATATATATATATATATATATATTATATATATATATATATATATATATATATATATACATTCACACCTTTAAAAATTTTCTTACTCATTAGCGAAATTTTAAGTTATTCCAGTTTCGAGAAATTTATTTTAAAAAAAGACAATGCCAGACGTACAATTCTTTCAAGCGTAATAAAAAGTAATTTACTTACGTAATAAAACTATCATAAGAATTTATTTTTCATTTCCCAATTTTCCTTAATCAAAATTTGCTAAGGATTTCAAAAATATAATCCTTTTTAACGTACGTTCAGTAGTTTTTGAAATATTCAAGTGGTTCAAAGTGCAGTCTGGCCTATATATATATATATATATATATATATATATATATATAATATATATATATATATATATATATATATATATATATATATATATATATATATATATATATATATATATATATATATATATATATATATTTTTTTTTTTTTACACATACATCACCACCACTCACGGGCAAAGCCCTATTCAAGGAGGGGGTGTTAAAAGAGTAAAAATAAAGGTAAAAGAGCACAAAATCCAGAAAATAAAAACCACCCCACAGTACCCACCTAACTCAAATTTCTTAGGTGAGCGCAGACGCGGGCTTTAAAGAAATTGAGATTAAATGAGGAGGGAAATACGGAAGATGGAAGGGAGTTCCACAAAACAGAGGTGGCAGGAAAGAAAGAGGCACCACAGCGGACAAGCCTGGAGTTGCCTATGTCCACGCAAAATTGATGCGCGGACGCCGTAAAGGTGGAGGTACACGGGTGGATAGTTCACTCGAGCATTTGCTGCTGTAGTAAATAGAAAAGAGATAAGGCACCAACATTACGTCGCAAAGATAAAGAATCAAGAGAATTAGAAAGAGCGGGACAGTTTATAAGTCTCCTAGCCTTTGACTCAACCCTATCCAAAAGACGGGTGAAACCTGAGCCACCCCAGATATGAGAGCAGTACTCCATACATGGGCGGATGAGACCCTTGTATAATTGGAGCAACTGCGAGGAAGGAAAAAATTCTCGCAGTCTAAACCGAACTCCCAGCTTCTTTGAGGCCGCCCTAGCAACCATTGTGATATGAGGTTTCCAAGACATTTTTTTGTTTATGTGAAGGCCAAGGATGTTTATATTGTCAACAGGAGAGATGGGAGAACCATCGAAAGAAATAGAAAAGTTAGGAGGTGTCTTTGAGAGGGAGATTTCTAGAAGTTGAGTTTTTAAAGAGTTGAATTTCACAAGGTTGACGACCCCACTGGGAAATTCTATCCAGATCTGCAAGAATGGAATCGGAAAGATTTAGACGAGAAGCAACTCTAGATGCAAAGGAAGGGGCAGATTTGAAATGAGTAGAAGAATGGAGGGTTGAGTCATCGGCATATGAATGGATAGGGTTAGATGAATGAACAGCTGAGAAGATCATTTAATGAAAAGAGGAACAAGACAGAACCCTGAGGAACACCACTATTGACAGGAAAGGAAGAAGAAGTCGCTCCATCAACAGCAGCTGAAATGGAACAATTAGAAAGAAAACAAGACATAAGTAAGCAAAGAGAATTAGGAAACCCAAAGGAGGGGAGCTTGGAAAGCAGTGACGCATGCCATACTCGATCAAACGCCTTAGATATGTCAAGCGCCACCACGCAAGTCTCCCCATGGTCCCTAAGGGCAGAAGACAATAGATCTGTGAGATAGGAAAGTATATCACCAGTAGACCTCGAACGTCGAAAGCCATACTGATGATCAGAAAGAAAGGAATGAGACTCCAGATGATCTAAGAAGTGAGAGTTAAGAAGGGTTTCAAAGATCTTAGACAGAATACAAGTGAGAGCTATAGGAAGATAGTTGGAAGGATCAGAGCGGCTACCTTTCTTCGGAATAGGTTGGACTATTGTGCGCTTCCAACACTGAGGGAAAGTACTAGTATTGAGGCATAAAGAGAAAAGTTGAACGAGGGACGGAGCCAGCTCAGAGGCGCACTCCCTTAAAACTCGGGAAGGAATGCCATCCGGGCCGCTTGCCTTTCCTAACGTTCATAGACTTCAGAAGCCCATGCACCTGGTCAAATGAAATCACAGGCAAAGGCATGGGACATCTGAGGGGAGAAGAAGTAGGAGGAGGATTGCCGAAGTCGTCCAGAGTAGAATTAGAGGAGAATAGGAGGCCGAAGAGATTAGCCTTTTCAGTTGGAGTGTTAGCAACAGAACCATCAGAGAGAATAAGAGGAGGAAAGGAAGATTTACAGAAATTGTTGGAGATGTTTTTGGCAAGAGGCCAGAAAGATTTTTCAGTAGGAGAATTTATGAGCTCAGCACACCTTCGTTTGGTGAAAGTCTGCTTTGCTCGTCGAAGAATATCCCTGCAACGATTCCGATCTGAATGAAAATTAGCTAGAGTGATAGGAGAAGGAGAATTTTTCCACTCTCGATACGCGATGTCTCTAGCCTGAATGACACGAGAACAAGCACGATCGAACAATGGATTTCGAGGAGAGAAAGATATTAGTTGAAGAAGGAATGAACCTGTTCATCCCATCAGCGATTACGGCCAACATATATATATATATATATATATATATATATATATATATATATATATATATATATATATATATATATATATATATATATATATATATATATATATATATATATATATATATATATATTATATATATATATATATATATATATATATATATATATATATATATATATATATATATATATATATATATATATATATATATATATATATATTATATATATATATATATATATAATTATTAATATAATAAAATACATAAAAATAAATATAAAATTCAATAAAATAATAAAAATATAGGAATAATATTGATATTAAAATAACGTAAACAAAAATCAAGACTAAAGAAAATATATATATATATATTATATATATATATATATATATATATATATATATATATATATATATATTATATATATATATATATATATATATATATATATATATATATATATATATATATATATATATATATATATATATGGATTTTTTTACTTTGACCTGGATGGTCAATTAGCTATCATAGAAGGTCGAATAAACGTAAGGAGGAAAAATAACGGAAGTTAATCGGTACGATACGTTGCTCGAAAAACTAATTCCGTTAGTAACGGAGTAACGAATCTGTGCATATATATATATATATATATATATATATATATATATTATATATATATATATATATATATATATATATATATATAATATATATATATATATATATATATATATATATTATTTTTTTTCAGGTCAGAAGAATCAAGCTATACCTTATTATATTGTGTGTGTCTTTAGCTTTCTTTGTGCCTTAATTTGCTCATTTCTTCCTGAAACTTTGGGTCTTCCTTATCCACAGACTATGAGAGAAGCCATTAGTATAGGCAAAAATCAGCCTTATTTCTCAATAATATATAAAGGGAATGTTCACAAAAGGCGT
>SEYY01005015.1:12500-17287 GCA_009176605.1 Armadillidium nasatum | reverse complement strand
TTATTTATTTATTTATTATATTTTTTTTTTGTATTTTAAAAAAAAAAGAAAAAAAAGGGGAAAAAAAATTCTTAAAAAAGCTGCTTTTAAAATTTTTTGCTTCATTTTGCAAATTTTATTTGCTTGTAATAAATTTACATTAATTTTTTTTATCTTTTCTTAGATTTATTATTTATTTAATTTAAAAAAAATTTTTTTTTTTTAATTTGAATTTTTTTTTAGATTACTTGAAAGAAAAATAATATTAATTTTAAATTAATGAAAAAATGGAAAAAAAAATAAAAAATAAAATAAGAATAAAATATATAAATAAAAAATGGAATATTAAATTCCAAAAAAGAGAGAGTTTTTAATACTTAATTCATATATATTATTTGAGATTAAATTCTTTTCTTTTTTCTTATTTATTTATTATTATTATTATTATTATTATTATTATTATTATTATTATTATTATTATTATTATTATTATTATTATTATTATTATTATTATTATTATTATTATATCATTTTTATTTTTATTATATTATTTATTTATTATTAATTTCATTTATTATTTTGCTAATGATTGTTTTATTTATTTACTTGTTTATCTTATTTATTCATTTATTTTATTTTTTTATCGGATTCAGTATGTTTTTATTTTCTTATGTTTCCAGCTCTAGTTCCAGTTTCCAGTTTTAGTTCCAGTTCCAGTTCCAAGTTCCCAGTTCCAGTCCCAGTTATAGTTTCAATCCAAGATTCCAGTTCTAATTCCAATCCTAATTTCCAATTCCCAGTTCCCAGTTCCTAGTTTTAATCCAAGTTTCAAGTTCTAATTCCAGTTCCAGTTTCCAGTTCCCAGTTCAAGTTCTTAGTTCCTGTTAAAGTTCCAATCCAAGTTTCCAGTTCCCAGTTCCAGTTCCAATTCCCAGTTCCCAGTTTCGTTCCAGTTTTAGTTCCAATCCAAGTTTCCAGTTCTAATTCCAATCCCAATTTCCAGTTCCAGTATCCTATTTTGGTCAGATTTCAATTGATGAGAAACCCTTGTATATCCTTGTACCCGAGTACTCATTTTATGAGGAGTAGAGTGAACGTAAATTGGAAAACAATGAAGCGAGTTCGAATAAAACATTAAAAAACCTATTAAAATATTTTTCTTGTATCAAGTACTTGTATGAAATTAAATTGGATGTTTCGATATATCGTATTCAGATATATTTTTAAATTGAGATCCCATTTTTTTTTTTATTTATATATTTTTTAAATTTTTTTTTTAGATTCTGCTTAATTTTATTTTTATTGTTTACAATATTTATTGATTTTTTTGGTTTTGTTCATGTGTTTATTTTATTTTTTTTTGTGTTTATATTATTTTTATAATTTTATTTTTTTTTTTTTATTTTATATTTATATTTTATTATTTATTAATATATATATTTATATTTATTATATATATTTTTTTTTTTTTTTTTTTTTTTTTTTATTAATTTTATTTTTCTCGAACGGGTTTTAGCAAGCCACAACCAATTTGCTCAAGAACATAAGTTTTGGCCTCGGAACCATAACAATTTATCAACGAAAAGTGGAAAGGTTTTAGTCCTGACAAAGTGCGTGCACTTAAAAGGAGTTATATATATATATAATATATTATATATATATATATATATATATATATATATATATATATTATATATAATATATTATATATATTATAATATATAATTTATTTTTTTACAAAATAAAGTTTTCTTTAATTTTAAAGAAATTTATATAATGGTGCATTATTTTAAATGCAAAACATTTTATTTATAATGTTTAAAGAAAGGCAAAGACAGTGACTGATTACTGATTCGCTCCTTCTAAAAACGCGGCAGTGTAATACTTAGCTTACCAATATTTCGTAGAAGGAAAATTAGCTTTGTACATTGAAAAGGTTATCCGAAGTAGACTGAAATAGGCGAGCTTCAAACAGCCAAAAGGTTTAGGGCTGAAGTAACTGCTATTTAGGATTCCTGCCTTTAACGAAGCTAAGCATTGGAGTCAGATACTATCAATATCAACATTAATAATTTGGTGGACACCAAAACCATAGTTTTACCGTTGGTATTATATATATTATTATATATATTTATATATTATATATATAATATATTATTATATATATATTATATATATATATATATATATATATATATATATATGTTCTTATAACAGTAATTATTAATCATTAACGTAATTTTTTGTCGTTAGCTATTTAATTTTGAAAGCTATTAGCGAACTAACTAACATCCGTTAAATTTTATTTCAATTAATGTAATTCCTTTAACAGAAAGTTTTGTAATCAAACTTTAAAGTCTTTTTTTGTCAAGTTTGTTACACAGAATTCTTAAGTTCTAAATATTTAAATGTTTTCAAAACTCTTCTTGATAATATACAACGTGATCAACCTATCTACAAATAATGACATCTTTCCGTACAAAGCAGGTCTCTTGACTGGCAGTTTTCAAAACGATGTGAAAATAGAGAGCTTAGAAGACTTTATACATCATACTAATTGTATAAACTCAGTGTTGCCAATTTGGCTAATTTATAGCTAGATTTAGCTGATTCTTATTGCATCTAGCTTGTAAAAATGAGTATGTCGCTGTATTTTAGTTCCCGTAAACTACCGTAGCGCATTATGTCTGTAGCTAAGGAACATAAGTAGTTCCGTTATAACAAAACAATAAACAGAAAAAAAGCTCACTCTGTTGAATGGGATGTCAAGAAGGCTAATAGTAAATTAATAGAGATTTACTCAATTTTTAACGATTTGCAAGCAAGCTCCTTTTAAATCAAAGAAATAAAAAAAAATTATTTTCCTTTTTCGTGACACGGATAAAAATGAAATGACACATCCAGTTTAATAGGTCATTTAAAATTATTTATATCACCATTTCAAAAATTTATTTTTAATAAATATGTCTTAATTTCCTCTTGCTCTTTACTTGCCATATATCTTTAGTTCTTTTATTGGTATAAATCAGAAAGATGTGCTTATTAAAGTTGTAAATTTAAGCAAATTCAGCTTGAATTGAGAAAATTGTTGGGAATGCTAAAACTCTACTGTCTAGTCTCGACATTGAATGCATATAAATGTTCACGAACCAAAGTATAACTTCTGTATATTTAGTAATGTAATCTAATGTATATTTAGTTTAGTTGATGTAATCTAATGTTAATGTTATAAATCTCTGACGTAGCAAAGCAACCTTTTTATTGGATGACGTCACTTCCATCATAATCATTATCATTTCTTCGTTTATTTTAAGTTGGGAATAAACAACCTACCGTCAAAATTTAAGGCAGACAGAACTATTATTCAATTTAATTCCTAAAAATAACTTTACTTTGGCGTGACTGATTTCAATGCAAGGAATTCTTCTTTGTTTTGAGCTAAGTATTTAATTATTCTAATAATAAATCAAAAAAACTGTTTTAGAGTAAATAACTTCGCAGTTAATTGCAAGTGTTACGATCATTAATAACAAAATTAAATAATTATACAATACATTTCTCTTTGTCTAACATAATTTGTTTATTTAATAAATCAAAAATTGTCCCATATATTTATATATATATATATATATATATATATATATATATATATATATATATATATATATATATATATATATATATATATATATATATATATATATATATATATATATATATATATATATATATATATATATATATATATATAATATATATATATATATATATATATATATATATATATATATATATATATATATATATATACATATAGGAGGATAAAATACAGGGTGAGATTCTTTCTGAACATTTATTTTTATGGGCAACGTTTCGGTCAGATTGGGACCATAATCAAGCCTAAAAATATTAAAAACTTAACATTAATTGATATTTGCTTATTTAAAAAATATTAAAAATTTACTTGAACGAAAAAAGAGGTGATATAACCAAGTATTTCAAAACTAATAATAATAAAAATAAAATGAAAAATAAAATTATAAAATGTGCAAAACACCTACTAGAGAAACGAATCTGAGGCATATAATAATCATATTCTGTGTAAGTTGGAAGACCAAAAAATAACTAAGTAGATGAAAGTAACCAAATGATGACAGTCTCGTGAGGCTGAGAAACAGAGAAATTGTTCGTCGACACCTAACTATTTCAAGTTGGTTCAAAAATGAAAACTTTTAAATGATGTAATTGTAATGAAGATATATTGCTGTTTAGTATATAGACTTATGTTTATTACTGTAGAGTGATTCAAGAATAAATAACGACAAAATCTTAAAATATTAAAAGGAAAGAGAGGCGGAGCTTTACAAAGAGTGCTTCCTGACAAGAGAGAGAAGCACATAGTTCTATGACTTTCTCATGTGTTCACTTGCTCGAGATCAGAGGAGTCTTGGGGTGGAACCAATATAGGTGACCAGCTCCTAGATGGGACATGAATATTTATAGACCTAGAGGGCTAGACCACACCAGATTTAACAAAGCAGGTCACTGATATTTTTAATGGAAGAAAGATCCAACCTTGGGGTATTAGGCAAAGCGAGATTAAGTTCATGAGAGGAAAAAATGTGTTCAAGGTCTGTTCCAATTCTCTCCTTTAAAAAGAGGCTGAAGGAAAACCTACATGAGGAAACTTCGAGTAACTGTTTTTAGGAGTTGTAAAGGTTTGCTGTCTTGGCTAACAAAAGTCAAAAATGAGGCCATGAATGATCCTGAAAAGTCAATCAGAAAGATTATATTAAAAGTATATAGAC
>SEYY01005015.1:0-7500 GCA_009176605.1 Armadillidium nasatum | reverse complement strand
TTGCTCACTCCTTCCCACAAGTATATATATATATATATATATATATATATATATATATATATATATATATATATATATATATATATATATATATATATATATATATATATATATATATATATATATATATATATATATATATTATATATATATATGAGACAAAAAAGTGAGAAATGTATTAAAATGCTTTTTTTAATACAATTAAATTATTATCCTATTAAATAATAATTGTCTTTTAACGCACGTGATCTATTCCCAATTACTCTGAACAATCAATAACTTTTTGATAAGCAAAACTTTCACCATAAAAGTTATGTATGTTTTATAACAAACACACACACACACACACACACACACACTATATATATATATATATATATATATATATATATATATATATATATATATATATATATATATATATATATATATATATATATATATATATATATATATATATATATATATATATATAGATAGATAGATAGATAGATAGATAGATAGATAGATAGATAGATAGTTAGATAGATAGAATGCAGAAATTTTCCTTTCTATATATATTTTTGTACACTAAACCATACCCCTCATAATGCAGGGTGGTGTCGACTGCAGAAAGGAAAATTCCTGCAATCGAATATATATATATATATATATATATATATATATATATATATATATATATATATATATATATATATATATATATATATATATATATATATATATATATTATATATTATATATTATATATTATATTATAATTATATATAATATATATATATAATATATTAAATTTATATATATATATAATATAATAATATATATATATATATATATATATATATATATATATATATATATATATATATATATATATATATATATATATATATATATATATATATATATATATATTTTATTTTTACACATCACCACCGTTTACAGGCAGTGCCTTTTTCAAGGAGCGATTTGTTAGATCAAAAAGAGAATAAGAAAAACCTTACAAGTCCAACCTAACGCAAATTTCGTAGGTGAATACAGACGAGGGTTTTAAAGTAATTGAGATTAAATTGGGGAGGAAACACAGAAGATGGGAGAGAATTCCACAAAACAGAGGTGACTGGAAAGAAGGAGACATCAAAGAGAACAAGCCTGGAGTTGAGAATGACCAAACAAAATTTATGTACAGACAATGCAGTCCTTGTGCTACGAGGATACCGTAAAGGTGGAGGTATGCGAGTGGACAGTTCCCTCGAGCATTTGCCGCTGTAGTACCTATAGAAAAGAGACAAGGCACCAACTTCACGTCGCAAAGATAAAGGGTCAAGTGAATTAGAAAGAGCGGAACAATTTATAAGTCTTTTAGCCTTTGACTCAACCCTATCCAAAAGTCTGGTGAAACCTGAGACTTCCCAGATATGAGAGCAATACTCCATACAAGAGCTTATGAGATCCCTGTATAAATGGAGTAACTGCGAGGAAGAAAAAATTCTCACAGTCTAAACAGAACTCCCAGCTTCTTTGTGGCTGCCCTAGCAAGGTTTCCAAGACATATTTTTGTTTATGTGAAGGCGAAGGATGTTTATATTATTAACAGGAATGGCGGGACAAACCATCGAAATAATTAGAAAAGTCAGATATCTTTGAAAGGAAGATTTCAAAAAGTTGAGTTTTTAAGAGTTGAACTCTACAAGGTTGAGATAACCCCACTGGAAAATTCTTCAGATGTGCAAGAATGGGATAGGAAAAATGAACATGAGAAACAACTCAAGATGCAAAAGAGGGAGAAGATTTGAAATGAGTAAAAGAATGGAGGGTCGAGTCATCGGCATATGAATGAATAGGGTTAGATGAACAGCTGGGAAGATCATTAATGAAAAAGTAGGAATAGGGTAGGAGACAAGACAGAACCCTGAGGAACATCACTATTGATAGGAAATGAAGAAAAAGTCGCCCCATCAACAACAGTCAAAATGGAACGATTAGAAAGAAAGCTAGACATAAGCAAAAAGAAGGAAGGGAGCTTGGAAAGCAGTGGCGCATGTTATATCCGTCAAATGCTTAGATGTGTCAAGAACCACCACACAAGTCTAACCATGGTCCCTAAGGGAAGAAGACAATAAATCTGTGAGATAGGAAAGTATATCATCAGTAGACCTCGTACATCGAAAGCCATACTGATGATCAGAAAGAAGGGAATGAGATTTCAGATGATCTAGGAAATAAGAGTAAGGGTTTCAAAGATCTTAAGCAATATAAGTGAGATCTATATATATGGCAATAGTTAGAAGGATCAGAGAGGCTACCTCTCTTCGGAATAGGTTGGACTAGTGCGGGCTTTCAACACTGAGGGAAAGTACTAGTATTGAGGCATAGAAAGAAAAGTTGAACGAGGGACGGAGCCATCTCAGAAGCTCACTCCCTTAAAACTCGGGAAGGAATGCCATCAGGGCCACTTGTCTTCCTAACGTTCATAGATTTCAGAAGCCTATTCACCTGATCAAATGTAATCACAGGTAAAGGCATGGGACATCTGAAAGGAGAAGAAGTAGGAGGAGGATTGCCAGTGTGGTTCAGGGTTGAATTAGAGGAGAACAGGAGGCGAAGAGATTAGCCTTTTCAGTTGGAGTGTTAGCAACAGAACCATCAGAGAGAATAAGAGATAAGAAGAGAAAAGGAAGATCTATATATATATATATATATATATATATATATATATATATATATATATATATATATATATATATATATATATATATATATATATATATATATATATATATATATATATATATATATATATATATATACTATTTAGAAATACACACACATTATTCAGTGAAGAAAATTAACTCTATCTTAAGTAAACGTTGATAAGAGAAAGGCAATTTCCAATTGGTTCTCATCAAAATTTTGGACAATTTTCCATTCGGTCCACGTCCAATTTTGTTTTCCTTTTAAGTCACAGATTAAATGAAGGAAAAAAAAGAAAGGAAAAAAAAAGAAGGAAATGTAATTGAGAGAAAGAAAGAAATAAACGCGTTTCCTTTGAACTTAAATTTTCCTACTTTATTTCTTTTACATTTAGAAAAAAAAAAAAAAAAAAATTGAGTTTGATAATAGAGTTGATATTTCTTAAATGTACTTAGTAATTCTTTGTGCCTTGGTACACACACATATAAGCATATATATATATATATATATATATATATATATATATATATATATATATATATATATATATATATATATATATATATATATATATATATATATATATATATATATATATATATATATATGTGTGTGTGTGTGTGTGTGTGTGTATCTGTGTGCGTGTGTTTGTGTGTGCGGGATGAATTATGTAAAACGACACAACCAGCAACCAATATTTACTCGTAACGATTTTTGTTGTCAACAAAACTTAAAGATGGCGGGTAAGAAAAGATTGTTAAGGTAATTCACCCTTTACTGTGACAAGGAATTCGCAAATACGCAGGTACAAGTGAACCAGTGTCTAAAGTACCAACAGGTAACATGAACCATTGACCATCCACTTCGATAATTTTCCGAAATCTCGCATGGACACACGCCAGTACTGCCCCATCAATGTTTTCTAAAGCAGTTTTTATTCGATGTCATGTTATTCAAAGGTTGTTGGCATTTTTGCAGTGTACCTTCTCTTTTACGAATCCTCAAGGAAAGATATCCAGCAAGTTATATCTATCTAAATGCAGGCCAGTGTACCGGCCCACAATCTTCTATCCAGCAAGTTATATCTGGCGAACATGCAGGACAGTGTACCGAACCACCAACTTCTATCCAGCAAGTTATATCTGGCGAACATGAAGGAAAGTGTACCAGACCACCCACTTCTATCCAGCGATCATGGTAATCACGATCCAATATTCTCTGTGCCAACTGTGAGCGGTGAGCTGGGACCCTGTTATGCTTGTGCCACATCACTACCCTCACATTCAGTAGTAGATCAAAGAAAGTACTAAATGCAAGTCTTATTAAAAGAAACAAACCAAAAATATTTAATAATAATACATCTGGCTTTTATTTTTTTACACTCTTGAATACTATAATATTAATATTAGTATTGCTTATGAATTAATTAATAATTAATTAATTAAATAAAAAATTTCAAATAAAATTTTTCTTCGAATAAAATATTTTTATTTCTAAAGAAAATTTTATGTAAAAAAAAAAAATAAAAAATAATAATAATAAAAAATAATAATAATAATAATAATAATAATAATAATAATAATAATAATAATAATAATAATAATAATAATAATAATAATAAGAGTGAATTGAAATAAACTTTATTCTCATTTTACAATAATATTTATAAATCTTATTTATTATTTTCATAACAAAATGAAAAGATGAAATTGGATGATAAAGGTACGGTAACATCTCTCTCTTTCTCTTTCTCCCCTCCCTCTTTCTATTTTTCCCTTCTCTTTCACGCATTCTCTCCCTCCATCCTTCCCTCTCTCCTTCTATGTCACTATTTATCTCTCCCTACCTCCATTTATCTTTCTATAACTCCTATTTCCTCCTGCCTCCTTATTTATTTTCTTCTCTCCCTCTTTTTCGTCCTCCCTTGTTCTCTCTCTCTCTCTCTCTCTCTCTCTCTCTCTCTCACCCCCTTGTTCTTTCCTCTTTCTCTCTCTCCCTCCCTCCTTCTTAACTTCTTCACGTTCTCTTTCTCCTCACACTCTCTCTCCCTCCTTATATTAACTCTCTTACTCTTTTCAATAAACCTCTTCTCTCTCATATCACTCTCATCTCTCTCTCTGTTTCTTTCTCTCCCTCCTTTCTTCTATCTCTTTCTCTATTTTTTTTATGTTTTTCTCTCTTTCACTTCTCTCTTTCCCTCCCACTCTCTCACTCTCTCTCTTTCTACTCTTTTCTCTCAGTATCTCTCCCTTTCTCCTACTATCTCTCTCTGTTTCTTTCTCCATCACTCCCATTCACATTCTAGTCTCTCTCTCATTCACACACACTCATACACACACACACACACTCTCCATCTTTTCTATCTCCCACACTCCTTCTATTCACACTCACTCCTATATATATATATATATATATATATATATATATATATATATATATATATATATATATATATATATATATATATATATATATATATATATATATATATATCTCTCTCTCTCTCTCTCTCTCTCTCTCTCTCTCTCTCTCTCTCTCTCTCTCTCTCTCTCTCTCTCTCTCTCTCTCTCTCTCTCTCTCTCTCTCTCTCTCTTCTCTTTCTCTTTTTAAAATCAATTTCTTATCTATACAAGATCATTGAATATTTTAAATTGACTAATATAGTATTATCTAAATTTGAAACCAAATCCTATTCGTAATAAGAATAATAAGTTAAATAATAATAATAATAATAATAATAATAATAATAATAATAATAATAATAATAATAATAATAATAATAATAATAATAATAATTTAATAATAATAATAATAATAATAATAATAATAATAATAATAATAATAATAATAATAAAATAATAATATAATAATAATAATAGAAATTGTGATGATAATAATAATGATAATAATAGTAATAGAAATAATAATAATAATTGGTTTTAAAAATATTTTTAATAACCAAAAGAAAACTAATAAAACGAATATATATATATAATAATAATAATAATAATAATAATAATAATAATAATAATAATAATAATAATAATAATAATAATAATAATAATAATAAAATGAAAAAATAAATTCTTTAAATAACAATAAAAATAAGGAAAAATTGTATTGCCAGAATTATATATATATATATATTTTTTTTTTTTATTTCTCCTCTGGTGGGCAAAGGCCAGAGGCCTACCATTGTTCACCAGAGTTAGGAAAAGTCGGAAACATGGTCAAATTAAAGGCCGACATATATATATATATATATATATATATATATATATATATATATATATATATATATATATATATATATATATATATATATATATATATATATATATATATATATTATATATATATATATATATATATCTTCCGATGGGCAAGAGGCCTACCAATTTCCACCGGAGTTGAAAAATTCCTATCCATATCATCAGAAGCCGACATGTCCAGATACGCGGCACTTGAAACTATGAAAGTCAAAGAAAGTTGGGAAAATTGATAAAGGGAGTATGTCCCAGTCTTTACTCGTAGAGTATATGTAAGAATGAGCATAGTTGTTAAGTCTGGGGTTTGAGAGTTTGATAGAGAAATGATGAGAATGTGTAGAAAGGCGTGTCGCTCGAGTACTTCTCAATGGAGGAGGTATGCAACGAGAGAGTTCAGAAGAGAAATGTTCTTTGTAATAGCGATAGAAAAGAGAGAGTGACGCAAAAATTCTTTGGGCAGAAAGAGATTAGAGACAGTTAGTAAGAGTGGGAGAGCTGATGAGACGAAAAGTCCTAGACTCTACCTTCTCAAGGAGAGCAGTATGATTGGAACCACTCCAGATGTGTGAAGCATACTCCATAGAGGGACGAGCAACACCCCTATTAAGAGCAAGCAACAGGTGGTGGCTTGAAGAAATTACGAAGGCGCCTCAGAACACCTAATCTCTTAGAAGCTTGGTTAGTAAGAGAAGTAATGTGATCTTTCCAGGAAAGATCACGAGCAAAAGATACACAGAGAATATTAAGAAAAGATGAAAATTTAAATTGCGTGTTTTTAAAGAAAATATCATAGTTGTGTGGAAGATTGTGTCGAGTGGAAAAATGGAGGGACTTAGTTTTTGAGATATTGAAAACAGCCATGTTTTCTCTGCCCCAATTTGAAGTACGTGAAAGATCAGAGGTCAGTTGCTATATGGGAAGGACGTCTTTCAAACTGAAAGTAGTAATGAAGAGTGAAGTCATCAGCATAGGAATGGATAGGAGAAGGTCATTAATGAAAAGTAGAAAGTGTTGGGGATAGAACAGAACCCTGAGGAACATCACTATTAATTGATTTAAATAATGAACAGTGGCAGTTTACAACAGCTATTATAAAACGAGCAGAAAGGAAATTAGAGAGATCACAGAGAGAAGGATAAATACTAAAAGAAGGAAGTTTAGTAATTAAAATTTTCGATATGTCCAGAGCGACAGTAAAGGATTCACCGAAATGCCGAAGAGCGGAGGACTAAGAGTTAAAGAGAAGGGAAAGAAGATCACCAGTAGAACGTTTCTTACGAATGCCATACTGGCAAACAGAGATAAGAGAAAAATTGAGATGTTTCCAAATGTTCCTGTTAAGGATAGACTCGAAAACTTTAGAGAGAACGGAGGTCAAAGAAATGGGACGATAGTTAAAGGGTTGAGAGGGATCCCCCTTCTTCGGCACAGGCTGAATGAGCGCTCGTTTCCAACAAAAAGGGAAGGTTGAAATAGAAAGTCATAGACGAAATAGTTTACCAAGGCAGGGTGCAAACTCTGAAACACAAGTTTTGAG
>SEYY01005014.1:0-2500 GCA_009176605.1 Armadillidium nasatum | reverse complement strand
TACAGAGAGAGAGAGAGAGAGAGGAAAGAAAGGAAGAGTGAGAAAAGAGAGAGAGAGAGAGAGAGAGAGAGAGAGAGAGAGAGAGAGAGAGAGAGAGAGAGAGAGAGAGAGAGAGAGAGAAGAGAAAGAGAGAAGAGATAGGAGAAAAAGGGTAAAACGCGTGACAAGATACCATAAGTGAAACCTCCTTCAGTCCTCGGTCAACATAAAGTTTGTTCTTTTAAGTAACATGCGTCAATAAAATTTACAAGCAAAGTGCCAACATAATAGTACTGAAAGAAATGATGAAAATAAAATATAAATATCTAAAAATAATAAAATATAAATAAAATATCACTTTTTTTTTTTTTTTTTTATTTTTTTTTTTTTTTTTTTATGAAGGGTTTAGTGAGGAATGTATTTTTTTTCCATGGCCTTTTAAGGCAATAATGGCTGACCATTTCGAAAAAGGCAATTGCCTATTTTTTGCCTTTCAAAACATTTTTGCATGTGAGGAAAACCATTGAAGTTAATTTCAGGAACCTTAAAATTCCCTTATTATATAGCTAAAAATTTTAGGACTCGGAAAATTCCTTCAACATTATAGCTAAATATTTCAGGATTCTAAAAATTCCTTCGTTATAATTACAATATATTCCAGATTTCTGAAAATTCCATCATTAAAACTATATATTATATATTGTTTTAATAAAATTGTATTATAATAAAATTATATATTATTATAAAATTATATAAATTATTTCAGGGTCCTGAAAATTTCTAATTATAATTACTATATACTCATTGGCTATGAAAATACCTAAATTATAATAAATATTTTATGTATTTTTAAAATATCTTCATAATAACTACAATATTTTTCATAACAAGGACGTTATTTCATTATAATTATTATATATATTATAAATCTATTATAAATCTATAAATCTATAGAAGCCACAGTGGTCTACAAAAACTATATCAACTACAGTGGTCTACAAATACTATAGTAGCAACAATGGTATACAAACAAAATTTTAACTACAGTGGTCTACAAATACTATAATAGTTACAGTGGTTTACAAATACCATAGTAGCTACAGTGGTCTGCAAATACTATAGTAGCGACGGTGTTCTACAAATACTATAGTAGCTATAGATGTTTACAAACACTAACTACAGTGGTCTACAAATACTATACTATGGTACACAAATGTTTGTCTACGACAGGGGTTCCAACGTTTTTTTGCTTGTGGACCTCCTGAGTCCTAACTTAAAATTCTATTTATTTATAATATTTTATCATGAACCCCTTAGCTCATATTATGGACCCCAGAAATGACATTTACCCTTGAAAACCCTTTCAAAGTTTCTGTGGTTCCTAGGAATCCATATGGATACCTGTGGAGAAGCGATGCTCTATTCGAAACCCCGAAACAGCAACCCCCGACCTGTTAGTGGTGATAAAGAAATAGTTTATTTCACCTTTCTAAATATCATACTATGGAGTAAGCAGAAATATGGATCTCTTCGTCGTCTTTCTTGTACTCATTTACCTACCAATTCTAGTTTCTTATTTCGATACGGATAGGACTTCGTTAGAGACAGTTACTGTTTAAATTCCATTCAATTTTTTACCAATTTTCCAGGTTTCGGAAACTCCTAATATTAGAAATTTGTTTTTAAATTTGTAGAGCAAAGTGTAAATTACTTGCACGAAGTTGGAGGCTGAACGTCCAGCAAGAGAATCACACGAACAAATTTTCTTTTAGTGTTTTTAGCTTAAAGTCGAGGACACATCAAAGTGAACACGAATTCGAATAAAAAATCGGTCCAGTCCAATATATGGTATATTGCGACAACTGAAAAGCAGCTCAACAAACAGCTCGCGCTTGCTCTTTGTTTTAGCGTGTGCGTGTGCGTGTGCGTGTGCATGTGCGTGTGGTGTGCGTGTGCGTGTGCTCTCTCATTCTCTTTGGTTTGCGAGTACTTTTATGGAATGAGGTAGCGATGCTGCTGTGTGTGTGACATTGGCCCAAAGCAATACATTCTGAAGTTATTTTGTAGCTGCGAATTATAATTAAATTTTTAATGCATTTACCAAATAAGAGGAAATAAATTAGAAATTGTAAAGGAAAATGTTTTCTTTCATTTTTGCCGAAAAAATTATAGCTAAATATTTTACCAATAATTTTCATTTTACTTCCTTTATATATATATATTATATATATATATATATATATATATATATATAATATATATATATATATATATAATATATATTATATATATATATTATATATATATTTATATATATATATATATATATATATAATATAATATATATTATATATATATATATATATATATATATATATATATATATATATATATAATATATATATATATATATATATATATTATAATATATATAGCGCTATATATATATATATATATATATATATATATTATATATATATATATATATATATATATATATATATATATATATATATATATA
>SEYY01005012.1:22500-40366 GCA_009176605.1 Armadillidium nasatum | reverse complement strand
TGATTCAAATATACTTTGTTATAAATTTTATTGAATTAAAGTTAGTTTCTTTCTTATTTTAATTGCAATAATAATAATGATTATTTATTCCCTTTACCTGCAAAATCAAATCCTCTTGTTATTTTGTCTAATTGCTCACAATATATATACATCCCAAAATCCAGAACAGTTGTCTTTTATATTCGTAGGTAAAATAGTTGCCTATTAAATCAAACATCTTTCTTAGCTTTCCATCTATTTTCATATATTTTCTTTCTTCCTTTATCACTGTGTAAATATATTTACAATAATATATATATATATATATATATATATATATATATATATATATATATATATATATATATATATATATATATATATATATATATATATATATATATATATATATATATATATTATATATATATATTATATATATATATTCTTTAGACTTGTCATTGAGAAATGGTGAAATTGGTTTACCAAATAAAAAAGTAAAAAGCCGCGCCAGTAGCAAATCAAACTCCAAGAAAGAAGAGAGGCACATTGAATCTCCAAATGCAATCAGCAAGTGTTTTCCAAACACACAAAATAATATCAAAATAGTTTCGACTATTAATCATAATAGTAATAATAATAATAGTAGTAGTGAATGTTTTGGTAACGAATTTGAACGGTCAAAAAATGCAGAATTAGAAGATCCTGTACTGATAGAATCAGAAAAGCAATCAAACAGGATTGTAGATGGTAATCATTTTGCAAGAAATGGAATTCAACATTCCAGTTATGGAAAAAGGATTGAAGAGAAAAGGACTAACACGATTAATTCAGAATTAAAAATAGAACTATGCTTATCACTCTATTGCTTTTTCTCATTACTTTATTTTAGCATGATAGTAAGTATAATATTTGTCATTTATTATTATTATTATTATTATTATTATTATTGTTTTTGTTGAACTGATTAAGTAGGGAAGGAGTTTAGGAACCACATTTAAAATCTGTTTTACATTAGCGATATAGTGTCAGAGTTAGAGTACTTTAAAAACCATTTTGGGATTAGTATTGTCAGTGTCGGAGTGAATTAAAATTTACAGACTTTCCTTAATTTTAAGTTTGAGTAAATTTTGATTTCAAATTAATAATTTCTCTGAAAGTAGCGAATACAATTTGCAATTTAAAGTAATAGTTTTGAGTCTGTCTGTGTATATTTAAAAAAAAAAAAAAATTTTTTTTTATTTTTATTATGATCTATAACTTTTATTTTTTTTTTTTTTTTTTTTTTTTTTTTTTTTATTTTATATTATTATATATATATATATATATATATATATATATATATATATATATATATATATATATATATATATATATATATATATATATATATTTTATTTATATATATATATTTAATATATATTATTTTATATATATATTATATATATATAGATTTATATGTATTTGTAAATTTTATTTTAAATATAAAAAGAAACTTATGATATTATTTAGTCCATTGTATCACCATAGTTAATTAATATCCATGTTTTTTTTTTTTTTTTAAGGCATCAATGGAAAGAAGAACCTCCTTTTCTTCCATGCAAGAAGCTTTATTTTGTAAAATTATTTGGTGTATGATATTTGGATGCGTTGTTGATCTATTTTCCTTGAAAACTGCTTTTCGAATTCAATCTTTATTATGGTTAATACTTCTTATATCTAATTTCTTAGAGTCTAGCTTTATTTCAAGTATATTATCCATGGTTTGTGTTTCTTCATCTGCATCATTAGGTAAGATTTTTAATGTTTTTCTCTTAAAATATTTAGCGCTACTAAATATTTTAAGCGATTGTATTGTTAAGTTTCATATTCAGACTGTATTAGCTTTAAATTTTTTAAAACTTAAGATTACTTTTCCTCAGCCTTATTGAAAGTTAAAATTTTCAAAGATATATATATATATATATATATATATATATATATATATATATATATATATATATATATATATATATATATATATAATATATATATATATATATATATATATATATATATATATATATATATATATATATATATATATATATATATATATATATATTAGCTATTTGGTTTTCAATAAATTTTTAATACTTCAATTTTTTTTATAAAAAAATAAAAGAATTAAGATTTGATAGAATAAATTATTCTTATTCTTTTACAAAAGTTTCAGAAATCGCGATTTTTAAATTATACAAAAGAGAAAAGTGCTGGTTGCCAATATGTCGATTAAGTATAATGAACAGCTTATGTCTTCTCTGTGTGCAATTCTGCTTGAAGGATATTTTAAGGAAATCATTATCAGAATATTTTCAGAAAGATATGTTTAAATCTTTGTCTTTAGATTTTTTGAACTATTCGACCAGTTTAACGTAAGTATTAACTTGGCTCTATTTTTTTTTTTACTAAAAGGACTTGATTCAATTTTAAAATTGCCTAATTGTGTAGGTGTAATAAATAATGCAATATATTTGATTATTTATCCATAAAACATTGTTAAAGGGTTTTGGTAACCTTACCATTTTCTGCTTCTCATTAATTACATTATTTTTAATCTTACTCTTGTTTGACGTCTGAATTGCAATTTTTAACATTAAATACAAAGGGTTGTTGATTTGCCTTCTGTAATGAATATTGGTTGTACGCTTTCTCTGTTAATTGCTGCCTATTTGGGTAATGAGAAGAGTAAACATTCAAATGGTACAGCTATAACAGATTCAAACGAAGTCAGAAAGGGTAATCAATTTTTTCCTTTTTTTTTTGTATAAAATAATTCTCTTACTAGATATGTTAAATTAATTGATACTGATCTTGCTGCGTGTACCAATAACAAAAAAATTTATGCTTCAATTATCATACTTAAATAAATTAAAATTATGATTGTTTGTGTTTAGTATTCTAAAAATTTAAGAGATTTTAAATGGACTTAATATGTTCCTTATGCAGATCATTCAAGTAAACCTAAATAATTATCAATTATAGTGTCATTTCCTGATTTTTATCATTTACTTTTTATCATATTAAAATCTGTTATGAATTTAATGCTATTTATTTAATGCTGTGGCTGTGGAGCAAGACAGAGCAAAAAAAAAATATATATTCTTTATTATTAAATCAAAGTCCAGAGCCTGCAAAGTAATTTACTGGTTCCGAGGCTTTTTGATAATGCTGTTACTGCAGAAATTTAATTCCCAAAGTTTAATGAAATTCTTCACACTTTCAGATTATTCCTCTAAGAACAAGAAATTTAATTCCTATGTTAAGATTTTAATGCTTAAAATCAGTATTTTTCTGCCAGCTATTTGCTTTTCTGCAATATTTAATAGTAAGTTTGCTTATGCCATTTTTATTAACAAGCTAGCTATTAACTCGCTTTCTAATATTTGGCTGAAATATTTCTTTTCAGCAATTTTAATAAGTATTATTAATTACTAAATTATACTAATATCATAGTATAGGCACCATTTTTAATTTATAAAAGGAAGAAAACTAATAAAATGAAATTCTATTTAAAATTTTCAGCTGACATAAAAAAAGGTTATCTCAGAAACATTTGTAGCTTTTATTTTCTCTTTTCTTGTATAATAATTATAATTTATTTTCTTACTACTGGATACCTAGTGTTGAAAGGAGAGTTTAAGAAGAAACTATCCAGTTTGTATATGTTAGGTGGAGTAGTTTAGTGAACTATAGGTTTAAAGCTTATGTAAAGAAGTTGGTGAGTTGATTCCAGATTCTGATTTTTGTTTACTTTCCCTGTATTTACACACAGCAGAAAATAGAAGTTCAGGTACTAAGTTATCATAGATATTATTCCATCTTATAACCACACAAAAATTACTTTAAAATATATTGTTAATGAATAAAAATATAAGAAAATCAGAAAGATAATTCAAAATATGTTAATTTCTGCATTTAGTAAATCTAAGCAGAAAACTAAAAAAAAATTTTAAACGATTCAAAATATCTTTCATTCAAACTGCAACTCAGTGCCATGCCATCGTTATTCTAACAACATGAAACAAAAATAAATTTATTGCAAAATTAAGAAAATAACTTATTAAATTCTTAGGTATATAAAAAAATAAATTTAGGAGTTTAACTTCAAAATTGCATGACTACCTTGTTAGTTCTAATTAAATTATAACTTATTCCAACATATTATGATTATAAACACCGGTATTTGACCGAATAACTGTTCAGAAATGGTGATTGTTTATGTGAAGTTACTAGAAAAATATTAATATTACTTAATGTAGACCCCCTGCCCCTATGTTACTCAAAAATAGTCCCCATTGCAAATCTTTGTTGATGGGTGAAGGTCAAAAAGGCATATCAAACCAGAGTAATTTTTATACTATGATGTCATTGGATTATTCCTATCAATCGAACAGTAATAGAAGTAAGCTTTTGCTTGAAATATATCTTCATGAAATATAAATATAGAATAAATATTAAAATCAGTTTTTTCCCAACTAAGTGTAAGTCAAAAAATAAAACACTGGATAAGGGGCATAGTTATAAGTACCCCCATACTTAAAGATGACCTGTGGAGCAAAAATAAATTTTTGGTGAGTCAGAGTATGAATCAAAGCAAAATAAAAATCTTTAAATGGTGCCCGGACCGGATCAAAATAGGTTTTATTATTATAAAAAAAGTCTAGTACATAGTTTTAAAATGATGGAGCAGAAGCCGAATTTTGAACCTGATAATTTTTGACAATTTATTTTTTTAGTACGTGTTACTGATAAATTTGTATTTCATCAAGGAATATTTACTCAGTGAGAAAATTATTTTCATGATATAAGTGTTTAGAAGGTTTGTTATAACTCTACTTTCCTACATAAGGTAATATACTTATATAGTTTTTGTGCTGTTGAAGAGGTACAGCAATTTTAATGCTGCTTGACTTGGCAACAAGTCTGATTTTCAGAATTTTTACTGTTTTACTATTTTAAAGGAATTAGTTTTTGTTTCCTTTTAATGATCTCTTTCCATTCAGGAAGGAGTTTAACATTATAACTAATTTCTAATATTTTTTTATTATTCTTTCTACACTGAAATTTAATCATATTGCTTACTAAAGGAGATAATTTTCTTTCTTCTGATCGACCTGTTGGTCTAAACTATTAAAATCAAACTAGATTTTATTGTACATTAATTTTATTGATTTGCAGTCACTATTAGGTTTTATTTTGTTTTAGCTTCCTTTACCCTTTTATTAACAGTCTTATCAGAGTGTAAAGATGTAAATGTTCTCTCTTTAAATTTTTTTTTTATTATAGTTAACCTTTTTTTTAGGAATTTATTAGAGTTAATAATTTCTTCATTTAAATATTTTTAATGACTCTACTTCTCAGATGCTTTACTATCAATACACTTAAGGTGCACTTTTATAGATCTGTTAGGTACTTTGAAAATTCTTATCCTCAAATTAATGTGAAAATCAAGATTTTCGTACCGCTATTTAATAATTTTCATATATATTTAAAGGAATTAAAGTCTTCCAGGTTGTAAGACAAGGAATACGAATGTTGCTTTGAAGATTTGTCAATTTAGAATAATGTTTAGTTTTCATTTTAAAAATGATTAAATTTGTCTTTCTTGGTTAATGTTTAGGGTTCCAGAACTCCAGAAAGTTTTAACTTCTTTATCCGTAATTCTGGAGAAATTTTTTTGATGTTTTTAATGCATTAGGTTTTGAAAACCAAGGATTTTTTAAAATTTTTATTATTATTATTATAATTATTTTATGTTCAGAATACATTTTGCCATTAGAAATATGTTTAGAATAGTTTATGGTAAGCAAAATTATATAGAATGGTTCAATTAGTGAATTATATGAGTCATAAGGATGGTTTTGCTGTTCAGCTATGCAGAAAAACAGTTTTTACTGTCACATTTAAAAATCATCCCTAAATTGGAAAGATCGCTTATAAATGTTAAAATTGAAAATGGGAGTTAAAAGTTAATTTTTTTAATGCATTTTATTAATTTACGAATTATTGTTGAGAAATAAGTTGTTAATTAATTCTTCTATTTAATCTTATTGAAATTTTGTAATTTTGGCAATAGCTAGTAATTCTTTCTCTTTCTAGGTTACCTTAAGGTGTGGAGAGCAGTTTTAATGCCTGTTCATATTGTTGCTTTATGTTTCCTATCCATGATTGGCCAGTATCTGTCGGTGGCTAGGATTCTCTCACTGCTGTGTTTATTAATGATATCATCTTTTGTTTTGGTAAGATTTGTTGTTTACATATTCATAATTATTATTATTATTATTTTCAAATGATGCGGTTCTTGCAAAATATATAAATTTTAGATTAGTTTTTGTAGATATTTATGACTAGAAATTTTACAAGGAAAGAAGATATTTAAATATAGAGAGAGATATACAGATATAGGTTATGACACTAGAATTTTTACAAGGAAAGAAGATATTTAAATATAGAGATAGATATACAGTTATAGCAAGTAGATATAAGTGGGAATAGATGGATAGATGTAGGTATATATAGATCGATCAGCCCAATACCAAACTTATATTTAGGTTAATTGTATTCTGTTAGACGTAGTTCAGGTTTGTTTTGATATATCTCAAAGAGTTAAATACAGTTTTTTAATGTTAGGAAATTTAGCGTCAATTTTTGAAATAAATTACTTAAGTCAGTTTTGTTTTTGGGCTTGAAAAAAGAACGAAAATGGGATGTTCTTGATTCGATTGTTTAATTTGTTTAATTTTTGATTAAAAGACCGGGAAAGCGATATAAAATTATCATCATCATCATGGTTACATTATTTTGCAGTTGAATTAGTTAAATTTTTCTTGTATATTTTCACGTATGTATGAAATGAAACACCATCATTATAATATGGTAGAGACTTAAAGTTTTAGGTAACTTCTTTCTATCGGCCTGTATGAAGAAAAGTTTTAAAGTTTAAGAAAACTTAGTTGGGTTATTCCAATTAACTAAAAACTTCACATATTTTATTCAACATTGCATTTCTTAATGTTATTACATTGTTTTTTTCTATACTTGTTCTATACTTGTAACTTGCTTTTAAAAGGTTGCTACAATGTTTAGGTCAGTTAGAAAGTAATATATAAAAGATGTGTTGTTTTAAATAAAGTTATTTGGTATTATGGTAATTTGTTTAAAACTGAACATAAGCCCATAAGAAATTGTACATTAATTTTTAGAATTTGAATAATATATAAGCAAAATATTCAAAATCTACAATCGAAATTAATTAATATAAATTTGAAAAAATTTTTGAGGATAAATTGAAAACCAAAATTTTTTTTATTCATAATATTATAGATGGAGTGAAATTAAAATTTTTATCAATATTATACCAAAAACTCAACTTGGGCGGATACCAAGTAACGATATTACAGATTTGATGATACCAGTTTTATTTACATAAGTTTTGTAGTATCAATACCAAGTAAATACCAGTGCCGATACTTAATACCATCTCTACATTATATAAATTTTATTTTTCAGCATCTTCATCATTATTTATATATCTGGGCGTCGATATCTGCATCAGTTTCATTTCTACTGTTTTCGGTGATTGTTTGTTTGATTCGACCTTGCTTTCAGTATGTTGCAAAAATTGAAGTAAATGAAAATATCACAGGATTTAGTCTTTCATCGGCGATTTCGTTGCATTTTCTTATGAAATATTTTGCTCCTACTTTTATTAATGTTGTTAAATACAACAACGAATTTTTAAATAGCTTTAAATTGTTTTAAATTATAATTTTTTAGAAAGAAAGTATTTAAATTTTAGTGTTTTATTTTTGTTTTATATATAGTTTAATTCCTAAAAACATTTTAAATGTAGTCTTCATTGCTAATGATTTTTTTTGTACATTTTAGGTGCTTAAGTCATGTTAAATCAGCTATCGTAGCTGCATGGTGAATAGTATAGTACAACTGAAAGGTCAGAGTCTAAGCCAAAAACTTTTTACCATAAAATGAAGGTCTTAAAAATGATAGAACCGGGAGTCGGGTATCAAATAATAATGGAAACTGCAAAATATTTGCTGGTCCCATAGTCCTGGTATGAAAATCTTACGGGTACGCCATTCTTCCGTTATCTTTAGAATATTCAGTTGGAATGAAGGTGAATACAAAGGCAAGAGTTCTCTATGTTCTCATTTCCATCGTAGACTGCATCCCGGAAATTGTTAAGTTCTCACTGAATGTCGATGATATGACACTGAATGTTGAAGTAGCCAAACTGACCAACATGGAACGGCAGCTTCAACTCCTCATAATTTCACCAAGCGGAGTGATTCTTTTTTTTTTCCACTTCCTCATCAAAATAAGATAATTTTACAATATAGATAAATTGTGTCCTTGCGCTTTTATTGGATTTGTATATATATTAATATCCAAATAATGGTAATCAAGACTGATAGTAATTTCACTAACTGTTAGAGCACTTACCCACTCGTAATGCATTTAATCATATAAATTGTTATACGATCACAAAAAGTTTTCGTTGTATTAAATGCATTTACGAACTTCACGTTCATGACTGTAAATAACAAAGTATTTTAGTCTAGTCAACTCTCGAGAGTTGTAAATTTACAATCTAGGGCAAAAAAAAAGCGATTCTTTCTGGTGTTATAATGACTTCACTAATTTTCAAAAACTTGGTTGAGAAACTGATAATCTCGTAATTTGTCATAAGGGTCGTTATGTGCCGACAGGAACTTATTATAGTTTTATGATTTAGGTATTTCCTTTTTGAAGAAAGAATTCCTTGCTGTGTATTTTTTTCTATAAAAAATAATTCCACTGATAAAATTAACTTCTTTCTCTTTTAACCCTTGGCAATGGTAGGGACCTAGCCAAAAGTAAACATTGAAATTTGTATTTTATTCAAGTAAACTAAATCATAATATGCTCAATAATAATCCATTTTCATGTGCAACCATTTATGTGAAAACCTTTGCATATTACTTTAGAAATAAGCCTTCTGAGATAGGCAATGAAGTGAACTCCTCAATGGGATAGGTCACGTGGTTACTTATATATATATATATATATATATATATATATATATATATATATATATATATATATATATATATATATATATATATATATATATATATATATATATATATATATATATATATATATATATATATATATATATATATATATATATATATATATATATATATATATATATATATTTTAACAGGTAGCTTTATTAGACTGATTAAGTGAAGTGTAAAAGTATGCGACGAAAAATATGATATATCCAACCCCAAAAACAACCCTTACAACCTTCTGTATAAATCTGGAATCGTTGCATTTTTCAAATCTTTTTTGAAACCCCGTTTTAGGATAGATTTTGAGAGGTTTTGCCATTTTGGTTATGATTTCACTTTTGTTTGTAATCATATGAACTATAGTTATAAATGAGGTAAACATGATGGCGAATAGATACCATGTATCTAGTTTATTTGTATACGATGTTGGAGGTAAATTTGTTTGAGAATCTGTGTACAAAGATACAAGAACAAGAAGCGTCGTAAGAGCCATCATACTTCTTTCATTGAAAGCTGATACAGGTAGGAAAAGTGTACCATAACTTATGTCTAAAAGCAAGAGTGTTGGAATAATGGTGTAGGTAATGGCATATTCTGGCCTTCGTTTGATGCATAAACTCACAGTCACTGTATTCCCAGAGAAAGACTCGGTGAAATAGAGAATGTTGAAGTCATTCAGTGTGTCACCACTAACATATCTCATATATGAAGAACTGACAAAATTACAAAATTGGTAAGGAACATTTAAGATAGTAAAATTAAACGTGCACAGCTGTTTGTCGAAAGGATAATTTTCCAGGTTGAAAGTACAAGGAATAAGTGGTTGAATAAAAGTTGTTAATTCAAGTGGATTTTCCAGTCCATCGTACAATATATCTGAAAAATAAAGTTAAAGTCATAGTAACAAAATCTTTAGATAAAAAGCAGCTGATTATCATTTATAATAATTTGTATTAAAATCATATTTTATAAATAAGGAGCAGGAACCCCAACACTTACCGTTTACAAATATCGTACCATTGGAATTTCTAAGAACATGGATCTCGCGCCTCCCATTTTCTCCATTTCTCAAATCAGACTCAATGACACCCAAAGGAATCCAAATGGCTTCTGAGTCAGACGAGTTCAAGCGGTTCAGAGTCTTGTCCAATCTCAAATTACGGAATGTGATCCGTCGGTCATGCCAAACGAGGGAGTATCGAAATTCCATAGAAATGCGCATGCGCTTTAAATTTACCTATGATAATAATAATAATTAATAGTAATAATAATAAGACGTGTCGCTAACTCTTCTCCCAAAAGCTACGCCTTTGCCTTTTGGCTTCTCTAGAGTTCGTCAAGCTCCACCTTCCGAAACTACAAGTAAACTAACTCGCTACTCGCTGCTGAAAAGTTGAGGAACCGACTACTTTACTATCTACTCGGTGACGAATTTACTAGCTGGCTTGTAAACTCGCTCAGTGCAATTAAAACTGACGTTCGACTCGCTCACAAGACTCCCAAGAGGTGCAAACAATGAAAACATAGAATAAATATTATCGGTAAAGCGATTAAGCTTAATTTGAAATTTAATTTGAAATAAGATGTCTAAATGTTTACATATTTTGGAACATGTCTTTCGTTTTGAAATTTAAATATACGGCAATTTTAATGTTCCATAGCAAAGGATATTTTTTCCCATATTTCCAAAAAATTAATAATATCATTGCTATTCAACTTTGACATTTTATTTAAAATTCTAAAATAGGCTTTCAAAGCGGTAGATCGGGGCACTCGAAACAAAGAATAAACACAGTGAAAGTATAGATGACTCAGCGTAGCGAGTTTACTAGCCAATGTAATCGACCACTGGCTGGATCACTTGTCGGCTTCTAAACTCGCGCTACTCGCTGTCTTGGGAACTCAGTATAATCGAAACTTTAATTAAAGTGAGTTATTTTCCTATTTAGTATATTATCACAGTCAAAGCGAAAACAATAAAAATTCTTTTAAAAAATATGTTAATTTTAATATTTATATAATAATAATGATAAAAGATTTGCTATCATAATAATAAAAGGAAACTAGCAGCGTTGCTGAAGCAACGCCTAAACCCAAAGGCCGAAGCTTGTGTAAACATCGTCGGGCTTCTCCCTCCGGTGACCAAATATATACCGTAGATTTATTGCCACCACACAAATTATAATAAACATATTTATAATAATAATAATAATATTAAAAATTTTTTGTTTTTATTTTAACCGCATAAAAGTGGAGCAAATTTTTTTTCCTTAAAACGTGACAGAATAATTATAATGAAGAATAATAGATATTATAATAGTTATTATTATTGTGGTTGTGTTGATACCAAGAAAGTTGAAGTTATTAGCTAATATTATATATTATATATATATATATATATATATATATATATATATATATATATATATATATATATATATATATATATATATATATATATATATATATATATATATATATATATATATATATATATATATATATATATATATATATATATATATATATATATATTCTAAGATCTAACATGGTGGCTGCTCATGTTGCAATCAATGTTTTAATTAGCTAAACTAATTGATTAACCTAAAATATTTCAGAAATAAATTTACTGAAAAAATGTTTATTGTTGAATACCAAACCAAATAAATTGCTCATCTATATTAATATGCATATTTTAAATTATTATGAGTATGTAAAATATATAGATTCATTCATGCATACCAACCTGTATATTTTTTATCTCTATGCGTATCTCGGTGTAAATCGGAAGGTATGGTGGCAAGTTACTTAGATAACTATCATGAAGCCTGACAAGAGAACATCCAGTTTCGTCGCTCCAATCCGAACAATCTTTCATCATGTTACATCGATATTCAATGTTCACACATTGGCCATTGTCACAAGTGAATTCTTCTTTCTGGCACTTTGTTAATGTTCCTGTCAATGGCGCACCAATTTGGCAATTGTCCATCAAATCTGATGGACAAATTGACTGGTCAAGTAATAACCATTGTCTGTTTCCAATTGGTATTGATTCTCCGTAAGATAATGCTACTAAGTGATTTTGGCCTCTTACGTCATTAAGAATAATCCATGATCTATTAATATTATCATACTTAATGGTATAAGAAAATGGACTAATGAAATAAAAGTTATCTTCATCATCCGCGAGGGTAAAATCCTCTGTCATATACTCGTGTTCGTCATGCAGATATAACAAGAATGAGATTCTGGATTCCTGAGACTGTCCAATAAAGCACAGTTTATTATCTTCTGAAGAATAATAGAAAGAGTTCAAGGATGACAGGACAACATGCATTTCGTTACTCTCCCCTTTTTTTGTGTGATCGCTGTTCAAGATGCTAAAAGGTACATTACTATAATTTAAATAATTCACAAAGCTTTGGTTATAGTCAATCCCTACCCATGAATAAGCTTCAGCCGAGTACTTCAAAGCACATCTTCCACCTTCTTCTCTTTTCATCATTGAAACAAGGCACGTTCTCTCGTTTTTAGTTTCTGGGACAGCAAATGTTAGGCTTATTTCCTCAAGGAAATTTTTGGCTTCTTCAAAGCGTTTTGTTAACGTGAATTTAAAAAACTTCTTTTCCGAAAGTTGACATTCGTTGAGTTTCTTCATTACTTTTCTTACTTTGAGGCCTCTCATAACCCAGTTAGATTTAATTGATATTAAAGCGTCATCTGGATCTGCGTGTGCAGGAGAGACAGAAAAGGGAATTTCTTTCTCTATTAGAGACCTGTTCCAGAAATTTATCGCCATCACACTTCCAATAAAAGCTTGTCTGGAGCTAAAGCTTCCTCCAATGGAATCTTGTTCTTGGGCAACAACCATAGTGCCTTCCAAAGCCATAAATCTATTTTTCCTCCTGGAATGACAACATAAAATCTAAAATAAGAACTCAATAAAATCTCTATTTTCATATTTGATAAACAAGAATGGCAAAGTATAACTATATACAGTATAAGAACATAAGGAGACATATTAAATGTTACCTCATTTGGACCTCCTGAAGAAATTTAAAGAAGAAAATAATAACTAAAAAACTAAAACTAAAATTTAAATAGTTCAAACCATAAAGATGGAAACTCTACCATTTTATGGGGGTATGCTTATGACTAAACGTTTGATAGAAACTTTTACACTCACCCAAGCATCTTGCTTTTTTCTTTACCATTTATGTAAAGGTTCGTTTCAACAATGGTGGATACAATACATAAGGCATACCACGTGTTTTGGAAAAACGGAAACTGACCTATTAGTTTTTCAGCAATGTCGAAGGCAAACTCAAAATTGTCCGAATATATTGCTGAAAAAAAAAAAGCCATATATATATATATATATATATATATATATATATATATATATATATATATATATATATATATATATATATATATATATATATGTATATATATATATATATATATATATATATATATATATATATATATATATATATATATATATATATATATATATATATATATATATATATATATATATATATATATATATATATATATATATATATATATATATATATATATATATATATATATATATATATATATATATATATATATATATATATATATATATATATATATATATATATATATATATATATATATATATATATATATATATATATATATATATATATATATATATATATATATATATATATATATATATATATATATATATATATATATATATATATATATATATATATATATATATATATATATATATATATATATATATATATATATATATATATATATATATATATATATATATATATATATATATATATATATATATATATATATATATATTACTTAGTAACATATCATTCTCCGAATGGTTTGTAGCGTAACTGAAGAGGGTAGGCATTTCCCCGAAACGTTTGATATTGAAATCGATACAAAGGCTGAAGTTTTCTACAACCAAAGGAGAAAGAATCTTTGGGGAAAGGTCTTCTTCAGGAGAAAGTCCTCCTCCTACATATAATGAAAAAAAAAATATATTAAAATATACGATAATTATAATTTATTTAGCGAAAGATAAAAAAAAATAAAAAAAAAAAATCTTTAAATTTCATGACAGCCATTTTGTATTAATGATATTTTCCATTTTGTTTTTTAATTCATTTTCTAAGTATAGTAAAATAAAACATATATATATATATATATATATATATATATATATATATATATATATATATATATATATATATATATATATATATATATATATATATATATATATATATATATATATATATATATATATATATATATATATATATATATATATATATATATATATATATATATATATATATATATATATATATATATATATATATATATATATATATATATATATATATATATATAAACCTGTTTGATTTGATTGGAAGGCGTTTGTTAAATTCAACATAAGACAAGATTCATTATCAGGATTTCCAAACAATTGAAATTCATAAATTTCCACTTCGCTGCCTGCAATTGATACAATAATATAATACTACTACTACTACTACTGATAATAATAACTATTAATAATAATAGTAATAATATAGTGTAATAATAATTATAATAATATAATTAATGATAATAATAATAATAATAATTTAATAATAATAATAGTAATAGTTATAATAATAATAATATTTAACAATAATAATAATTATAATAATAAAAGTGTTAACGATAATAATAATAATAATAATAATAATAATAATAATAATAATAATAATAATAATGTGTTGAATGTTAAGATAAATACCCCCGATGCTAATTAATGTTGACTATGCCTTAAACATTGAAATGTAGAATGAGGAACATGAGCTCTATAGTCATGGGAGTTGTCTCCCAGGATTTGAGTTTATTTGACATGTTTTAAAGATTTTATGCGTTATATTTACAATAGTAAGCTTGGAGCTGGAATATAAAGGTGAGTCCTTTGTGTTTATGCAAATACATGGCACACGAACATATCTCTACGGAGGGCTTATCATCCCCGAAATCTCCGACCCGTGAATATTGGGAGAATAATTAAAAATATATGAAATTAGGGAAAAAAAATTGTAGAGTGCATACTATACCAGCAATGGTTAGTCTCTGTTTTTCATGTTTTCGCCCTAACTCAAAAAAAAAAAAAAAAAAAAAAAAAAAAAAAAAAAAAAAAATTAGAACTGTTGAAACCTATATGTATATATTTATACCAACCATTTGTCCAACCATTTGTCTTTAATGAAAATAAAACATGTCTTATGACACAATGTAATCTGCTCTAACCTTTACTTGTAACGACTATTTTGTTAGAGAAAAAAATTGGAGAGTTTGCAAAGTCAAAATTTTTCTTTTCAGAATTAATAATTTTTATTATCACAATAAAATCTAAAAAAATTTTTTTTTTTTTTTTTTTTAGTTTTTATATTTTTGTTATTACGAATGCGTTAGTAACATACTATATATATATATATATATATATATATATATATATATATATATATATATATATATATATATATATATATATATATATATATATATATATATATATATATATATATATATATATATATATATATATATATATATATATATATATATATATATATATATATATATATATATATATTCTTACTCATACCGATTAATATGTCAGTCTAAAATGATAAATTGATAAAAAAAAGTATTTCAATTAAATTTGATAGGAGTACAAATCACTCAAACTCTGTCGGTAAAATTATACTTCAAATATTTAATTTACTTAATTAAGAGTTCTTTATTTATTCTTTCAGTATGAATATGTGCTCACTCACCATATATATATATATATATATATATATATATATATATATATATATATATATATATATATATATATATATATATATATATATATATATATATATATATATATATATATATATATATATATATATATATATATATATATATATATATATATATATATATATATTTTTTTTTTTTTTTTTTTGGCGACTCGTTATTAGGTGTTAGAGTAGACACTACCCGCCCATGATTTCATAAATCAAATTATCCTTAACAGTAACATTACAATATCGTTTTAAAATGTAAATTTTTGGCGTACGTTCCTGAGAGTATCTTAATTTTCAAATAATGTTTTTGTTATTATTTAACTGTTTGTTATTACTTAAATTAAAAAATATATATAAAAAAATATGCCAGATGTACTGTAGCAGGCTTTGCTGGTTCTTCCTTAAATATTTATTAAGTTAATCACATTTTTCTTTTACTTGGATTTGATTTTGGAGAAGGCTGTTTATATTCGATTAAAGAAGTAATTTATATTGTTTGATAAATGTTAAAAGATAAATTTGCTGTATGAAAAAGGAAAATAACTAAATGATCGCAAAGTATTATAACTTTTAGTTTATATTTAATAGAGGCCTATAGTGACTTTTCAAAGGTTAGCCTTTTAAATTTAATTCTGATTTTTTTTTTTTTAATTTGAAAATAGATAACTTTAGAATAAAACGAGTTCAGACTACTTTTCCCAAGAAAATGCTTCAAATTAACTTAGAGATCGACCACAAAGGCTATATAGGAGATGGTCAGAAACTTGTAAATGGATATCATTGATTGAAGTCTTAATAATAAGAGATTGGACTGCTCTACTATATATAGTTGTAGGTTTCCCTTCTGAAAGGAAGCCTCCGATGTAAACTTATAAAGAAAATGATGAGACCAAAATCCTATCCCCTATACTTTACTGTAGGAGTAGAGAAGGACACTGAAGTAGGTGTATTTTGTGTTTTGAAACAACTAAATCCCTAGGTTTCATTTCCAGGGATTTTAAGACATCAAAACTAATTGGTTAATCCCCGACCGACACCGAAAACCAGAAACCAACCAAAACCCCAAAACAAACTTTCCTCAACAGATCATCTAAAACATCTAATTTGAGATTAGACTCAGGTTTGAACGGGAAGTGTTTTCCTACCTAAAAAGAATTGACCAAAAATACAAGAAACCTCAGTGACTTCATAAAATAAACGTAACACAACTCTGAGGATAAGAGTTACCATGTTCTAGATTCAAAATATATTTTTAATCTATGAAATTTCTGAAATAGTGGAATTGAGAGTAAGGGCTTTACAAACTTTCTTTATTAATAATTCCATTTTAATAAATTTTTAGTCTTGAATATAATAAACATTGTTTGAAATCTTAATAAAACTATATTTCTAGAAATTGATATATATATATATATATATATATATATATATATATATATATATATATATATATATATATATATATATATATATATATATATATATATATATATATATATATATATATATATATATATATATATATATATATATATATATATATATATATATATATATATATATATATATATATATATATATATATATATATATATATATATATATATATATATATATATATATATATATATATATATATATATATATATATATATATATATATATATATATATATATATATATATATATATATATATATATATATATATATATACATTAATTTTTTTCATGTCTCATCTGGTGGGCAAGCCCAGAGGCCTACCAATTTCCACCAGAGTTGGGAGATAACAGAATCAAGGTAGACTAAAGGCCGACATACCCCGATACACGGCGTTTGAAAGTGTACAAAACAAAGAAAGTTGGGAA
>SEYY01005012.1:5000-7500 GCA_009176605.1 Armadillidium nasatum | reverse complement strand
AGAAACTGTGGTGACGTGAAAAAATTCTGAATGCGACTCAGAACTCCCACAATTTTTTAAATTTGTTTAGGAAGAAAAGTAATGTGATCTTTCCAAGAAAGATCACGTAAAAAATATACACCGACAATAATAAGGACAGAGGAAGGTTTGAGTTGTGTGTCTTCAAAGAAGATGTCATAGTTGTGTGGAAGGTTGTGTCGAGTAGAGAGATGGAAGAACTGAGTTTTTGAGGCATTGATAACGACCATGTTTGTTCCTCTTCAATTTGAAATATGAGTAAGAACAGAGATTAGTTCTTAACTGCTGCTAGGAGGGACGTCTTTCAAATTGAAAGGAGTGATGAAGAGTGGATAGATGGTGAAGTAATGGAGAGAAGGTCATTAATGACAAATAGAAAAAAGAGTTGGGGATAGGACAGATTCCTGAAGAAGAACGGTGACCACCGACAACAGCTGCCATAGAACGACAAGAAAGAAAATAAGAGAGAAGGTCACAGGTAGAGCTATAAATTCCCTAATAGAGAAGTTTGGAAATCAAAGTTTTGCGCAAGACTCTATCGCAGGCTTTCTATACGTCTAGCGACAAGGTGAAAGATTTACAGAAACACCGACGAGTGGAGAAAAGAATATCACCAGTAGAGCGTTCTTTACGAAAGCCGTACTGGCGATTAGAGATAGGATTAGAATAATTGAGATATTTCCAAATCTTCCTGTTATAGATAGATTCGATAACTTTAGAAAGAAAGGAGGTTAAATAAATAGGAAGATAGTTAGAGGGTTGAAAGGGGTCCCCTCTCTTCGGCATAGGCGGAATGAGCACACTTTTCCAGCAAGAAGGGTCGAAGTGGAGAGACAGAGACGAAATAGTTTACCAAGGAAGGGTGCACTAAAAGCACAAGTTTTGAGAACCACAGAAAGGATATCATCAGGATCGTACGCTTTTTTTTACTGTTAAGCTCAGAAAGTACAGAAATTACATCTTTAGATGAAATTAAAGTATTAGGCATAAATGAGTTGGTGGGGGTTGAAGAAGGATAAATAGATCCGGAATATTCTAAGGTTGAATTTGAGGCAAAAGCTTGAGCGAAGAGAGTCAGCAATAGTAGAAGGTAAAATGGTAATTTGCCATTAGAAGATACAAGGGGAGGGAAAGAGGAAGAAGCAAAGTTAGTGTTAAAATTTTTTGAAAAATATTGGGCAGGGGATTGCACCATCTGCTCAAGGTTGTTTTCAAATGAAAATTTATTGGCGAGTTCACCAGCTTGATTATGAGGACTAGATGAAAGCCATTGTCTGTGGTAAGCGTTGAAATCCCCTGAAATGATGATTTCAAAGGAGAAGAAGAAAGCATATACCCTATTTTGGAGTTTAAATAGTCGAATAATTTTTAATAGTCAGTATAATTAGGTGATAAATAGACAGATCAAATAAATTTTATTGTAGAATTGCAAGTGAGTTTAAGCCATAAAGTAGAAAATTCAGAAGACTCCAAATTAGAGACACGAGAACAAACAACATCGCTGCACACATAAGTGCAACATCCGCCTTTGGCTGAAAATGAGAAAGACAGTAGGAGGAATCAGAGTAGGGTTTGCTGTCAGAACACTCAAAAAACCTGAGTTTCAGTTAAGAGCAAGATTTGAGATCTAGAAGAGAGATGGTATTCAACAAAGAGAAAATTAGACAAAAGACAGCGAAAGTAACAAAATGAAAGAAAACCGCGAACCAGTTCAAGCCGGAAACTTGGTCTTGGCTGTACCATCACCATCACTGGAGGCCACCAACTTTCAAGTGATGATGGGCTAAAGGGTAGATGAGGTTCATTGTTTAGATGCCGCCAGTCCAAGCATCTCCGAGGCAGTTTTTTGGTTTGCGATTTTATTTTTATATAAAAGGGGTGAGGAGAGAGTGTGTCGAGTTGGTACATAGTGAGAGTAAGGTAGAGGAGACAGAGAAAATATTTCAGTGGTTTTGTTGAATGGGAGATCGGGGGTGGGAAGGTTGGAAGTAGTGGAGAATGATGGGAGGAGATGAGGATGGGAGTATTAGTAGAGAGGTGGAAATATATGTAGAATGAATGATGATTGGATGGTAGGTAGAACGGTGAGATCCAAGATTGAGGAGTGAAGGAGGAGGGGAATGCCAAAGTGGAGATTGATTGATGAAGTGAGAGATATTTTTGGTGTGAGAGATCTGAATGTGGAAGAGGGTAGGAGAGGAATGCCGAGGACAGAGTGAGGTGGAAAGGAGTAGTAATGGGGGATGGAGGATATAATGTTTATGTGTAAGGGAATTGTGGGGTACCACCTGAAGTGGAAAGGTGATAGGAAATAAATAAATAATATATATATATATTATAATATATATATAATATATATATATATATATATATATATATATATATATATTATATATATATATATATATATAATATATATATATATATATATATATATATATATATATATATATATATATATATATACAATTAATCCTTCAGC
>SEYY01005011.1:125000-127500 GCA_009176605.1 Armadillidium nasatum | reverse complement strand
AGGATTATGAATTATACATTGTAAATCTTATTTAATAATTATTTATGAAGCTTTTTTTTTTTTTTTTTTTTTTTTTTTTTTTTTTTTTTTTTTTTTAAACTTGTTAATTATTATTATTATTATTATTATTATTATTATTATTATTATTATTATTATTATTATTATTATTATTATTTATTATATTATTATTATTATTTTATTATTATTATTATTATTATTATTATTATTATTTATATTATTATTATTATTATTATTATTTATTTTATTATTATTATTATTATTATTATTATTATTATTATTATATTATTAATTATTATTATTATTATTATTATTATATCAATTGTGAAAAGAAAATCGTTATCATTTAATATTTAGGTAAGTAAGGTTTCTTCAGAAAAATTATTAGTTTATTGCTAAACTATTAGAATTTTTTTTTTTTTTTTTTGTAAATTTAATGTTTTTTCCAAAATAATTTTTATAAATAAGTGAAAAATTAATCATTTTTAAATATGATTAAAACTAAAATTTAATTTTGAGAATCTAAAAACTTTAAAGATTTAATTTAAATGAATATTAATTTAAATATTTAATATAATAAATGTAATAATTGTAGCAATTAAGGTAAATACATATTAATAAATAAAAAAATTATTAAAAGGAATATTAAAGGACGAAGATATGAAAAAAAAAATAATTTGAAAAATTGGTTATGATAAATATTAATGATAATAATATTGATTAATATGCTAGTTAATAATAATAATAATAATAATAATAAATAATAATAATAATCGATAATAATAATGATAAAAATAATAATAATAATAATAATAATAATAATAATAATAATAATAATAATAATAATAATAATAATATTATTATAATAATAAATAATAATAATAATAATAATAATAATAATAATAATAATAATAATAATAATAATAATAAATATATAAATAATAAAATTAATTGAAATAATTACAAATATTATATCAAGTAAGTGTATATTATTTTTAATATATATATATATATATAGTATATATAATAATAAAAAAAAAAGTTTACAAGGCAAAATTTTAAATGAAAAGCAAAACCGGGAATGTTTATTTCACAGCAGCTGCTACAGTTCTGTATTGAGTTCTTATTTATTGATGCTTGATACCGCAATGGATCATTCTGTACATAGTGAAAATAAAGAGATATTACTGTAAAATATGTTATTTATATTTATGGTAATAAAAATATGAAATAATAAATAAAACAATCTTCGGTTATTTTATATTCTTTATAAAAATTACTATTAATATTATTTTTTCTATAATAGTTATAATAGTACTAACTATAATACTAATGATAATAATAATAAAAAAAAAAAAAAAAAAAAAATTATTATTATTATTAAAAATTATAATAATAGTAATAATAATATTATTATTATTATATATTATTATTATTATTATTATTATTATTATATTATTAATCATTATATGATTAATTTATTATTATTATTATTATTATTATTATTATTTATTATTATTATTATTATTTTTATTATTATATTATTAGTTTTAATTGTTATTGTCATTAATTTAGAAATTCATATCCACGTTACAATTTCCATATATTCTATAATTATTCGCTCTTTTTTAATTCTATATATATATATATATATATATATATATATATATATTATATATATATATATATATATATATATATATATATATATATATATATATATATATATATATATATATATATATATATATATATATATATATATATATATATATATATATATATATATATATATATATATATATATATATATATATATATATATATATTAATATATATATATATATATATATATATATATATATATATATATATATATATATATATAATATATATATATATATAATATATATATATATATATATATATATATATATATATATATATATATATATATATATATATATATATATATATATATATATATATATATATATATATATATATAAAAGATGCATATATGAATTTCATCCCATAGAGCCATTAATCAAAAGATTAAATGTTCAGCTAAAATGAAAGACATATCAAAGTGATTCATTATAGTCTAGAAATGGAAGTCTAATATTCGTATAGAGTGTGTAAGAGGAATGAGAGAGAGAGAGAGTGGGAGAGAGAAAGAGTCAGAAAGAGTGTAGAGAGAGAGAGAGAGAGAGAGAGAGAGAAGTATATGTTGTATGTATAGAGAAATAATACGATCGTATGCATGCCGCTCACGTCTTCTGCTATTCTACATGCTTCGAGCCTGATTTATGGTCTAAAACCCTCTTAAATTACTCACTCAGTTCTGTGAAGAATTTTTTGGCAGAACTTCAGTTTCATGCCTGGCTGAATTCTGATTGAACTCAACCAAATTAAGAATTACCATTTTTTAGATATATATTTTTATATTTATTTTTAATTTTAGGTAATTTATTTTTGCTTT
>SEYY01005011.1:85000-87500 GCA_009176605.1 Armadillidium nasatum | reverse complement strand
CTATCTAGAAGTGAAATATATATAAATATATATAATATATATATATATAATATATATAATATATATATATATATTATATATATATATATATATATATATATATATATATATATATATATATATATATATATATATATATATATATATATATATATATATATGTATATATGGACCAATGCCAGTGTCAGTTTGCAGTGCCAGCTGGCACTGAGGGGAATTAGCCCACGCTCTTTCCTTACTATCTTTCTAGGGAAATGTGAGAAAATAAGGTGAAACCGCACCCCTCTTCTCGGGCTCTTTACTGGACATTTGTGCTGTTTTTTATCTCCACTTGCTGTTTTTGGGTTGCACTTGCAGTTTTTCTTGCGTTTTTAGATGTACTTGTGATTTTTGCTTCCGGTTCCCACGCTCTTTCATGAGCTACTTCTAGCTCTTTCATGCAATTTCTAGCAACGTCAAGTGCCGTCAGGCCCGTTCCACCCTTGCTTAGGCCACGCCCACTCTGGACGAGGGGAGTGCCACAGTGCACTGAGGATAAAGCCTTATTGCAGTGACACTTATCAGCATTGCAATGGTACAAGATTCACACGGTGAAGACGTCACACCCGTGATTGCCCACGCACACACACATATCATATACACACACACCTGATTCTGTTACTTCATGAAACTACGACATCTTGACACTATGGCATCATCCGTGTGAGATCTTGATTTTTGACAACTTCCCTTTTCCGGCATCTTAGATTTGACCACGTGGCTTTTTAGTTATCTTGATCATGTGGTTTCCGCCATCTTGGATTTTGTTCACTTGGTATTGTATTTGTCCTGCCTTTTTCTTGACTTCATTTTAGCGCCATCTATTGAGTGAAAGTCAAACTTACAGACTTCATAATGAATGAAAATTCATGACGTTACCAAGTTATAATTTCCATCTCATGACCATTTCTTTAATGGCAGCTTGATGCCGCATATACCTTCTATAGAATCGTCATCCCTTTTTCTTCAAACTGTAATTTAAATTTATTTTTAAACAATCTTATTTTACATTTCTATATTTCCTTTTCAAGCGATGACTTTCAAATTTATTTTAAACTATATCATTTTACTTTTTCTATATATTTCACGGTATAACTTTGGTATTTTTTATTTTCAACTAAAGTATTTTCCTAAAAGGGAACAGCCCGTCCAAGGGTGGTAATGAAAAGGATTTTGATGATGCGTATACGCTATAGGGTTGGTACAGAAATCTACGAGTGGGATCAGGGTCGAGAGATCAAGCTCTCGGAACTTCCTCAACTCTACCCCACCCACCGAAAGTGCTGATTACCCTCTAGTCTCCAAGCGTAGATTTTTGTGCCACCCCGCGTATTCGTGTCATCCATAATCTTTTGCATACACACCCTGGATTCGCTGTTCCTCCTCTCCTCAAGTTCAATAGTGAAAACCTCTGATTCCGCCCTGAACACGTCAACATTAACCACTATTCGTGTGATTAGTTGACAATGATGCCTTATTCTCCTATTTCTCTGTGAACACATCTAAAAAACTTCAAAATGACGAATCAAAGATGAAATGCACGAACGTGTTTGAGTCTTACGAGTGAGATAAATATAAATAAATATTTTACCTTACTGTTGAAATGAGTTTTCGAAGAGAGATGTTTACACTGTTTATATGTGACAGTGCATGGTGAATAACATATTTGAGGTAATAATCATAACACTTGTGAGATGAAAGATGACAAAATTTGAATCCGAAATATTTTCCTCTGCCTAAAAGGAAAAAATTCAAGAAGAGGAGCTGAAACATAAAGTGGTCAGAAAATACGGCTGTGGAACTAAGTGTTTAAAAGAGATTCAGGATGGTGGACCAAAGACGTGTGAATGGGTGATTGACGAGTCCTTACGCTCTCTACACGATTCAGTGCAATCAGTGCATAAACTTAGATAAATTTTAATTAGTAAAAAAATTAAAAAATTTTTTTTTTACAAATAAAGTTTTTTTAAAATTTTATAAGCAATAATTTTTTTTCTCAAATAAAGTTTAATCAAAAATGAAAAATTTTTCATAAAAGTTTTTTAGTGCAAAATAAAAATTACAAAAGTTATAGCGTGAAATATGTAGAAAATGTAAAATGAAATAGTTTAAAAATAAATTTTAAAAGACCTCGCTAGAAAAGAAAATATAGAAAATGTAAAATCAAATAGTTTTTAAAAAATTTCAATTACAGCTTGAAGAAAACGGGATGAAGATTCTAGGAGATGTTTGCGGTATCACGGTGCCTTTAAAAAAAATAGTAATGAGATGGAAATTATGGGTTATAATATTTTCTTTTGATGTCTTCGCATGTATGAAATTATCTTAATATATTGATTTGTTATGGAATAAAAATTTTTGTGTATAAAATACATTAAGTGTCGTCATGGAATGGCGCCACGGATGTGAAATAGTTTGTTCATACGTTGTAAGCAGGGATTAAACAATATGACAAGAATAT
>SEYY01005011.1:50000-52500 GCA_009176605.1 Armadillidium nasatum | reverse complement strand
TATATATATATATAGATATATATATATATATATATATATATATATATATATATATATATATATATATATATATATATATATATATATATATATATATATATATATATATATATATATATATATATATATATATATATATATATATATATATATATATATATATATATATATATATATATATATATATATATATATATATATATATATATATATATATATTCATTGCGAAAGAGCCTTAATTCCACTTTGAAATAAGCAACAAATTTGTTTATGTATCAAAATATCAAATGGTTTTATACATTCCAAACTGCAGCTCTGATGCTCATTCCAGCCATATGGCACCTTTAAATGATTTTGCTGCCGGACGTTGGACGCTGCCAAAACATAGTGCCTCTCACTTTATTGACTTGGCTCTGCAATCATATTTTACACGTATTTTGGGCATATAAGAGCATCACACTTTCAATGTTTAGTGTTTTTCATTTGTATATATATATATATATATATATATATATATATATATATATATATATATATATATATATATATATATATATATATATATATATATATATATATATATATATATATATATATATATATATATATATATATATTGACTCACGTGCTTGAGGGTGCCGTTTCGATCCCACTTGGGGATCTTTGGAATATACTACCTAGAAAAGTTTCTCTCCTAGAATAGGGCAATGCCCGCGGGATGTGAACTTTTTCTTATATATATATATATATATATATATATATATATATATATATATATATATATATATATATATATATATATATATATATATATATAATGAGAACAAAATATGAATAAATATAATGCTTAAATAAATAATAAGAATAAAGGCAAGTATAAATTCATTACACCTTAATACTATTCATATAAAGACCGTCTCTTCGAGTAATGTCTGTAAATAGATATATCTTCTTGTCAAGAACTCTTTAATGAAGATAATTTATTTTTATTATTATTATTAGTAGTAGTAATGATGTTAATAGTAGAAGTAGTAGTAACAGTATAGTAGAAGTAGTAATAGTGGAAGTAGCAGTAGTAGTAGTAGTATTTCTAAATATGAAAAGTAATATTTTTTTTATTCTTCATCTTAGCACAGTTGAATGGAAGTGTTACATGCGTCCGTCATAAACATAGAAATCGGGAAGAGATCTCTTTCCAGAGGTATAATAGTAAAATTCTATAAAAATGCCGATAGTTTGCACTTTTAATAGGTGCCAGATTCTGTCGAAAATGTAGCTAAATCTGGCAACCTGTCCGACCTCACGACCTCTTTTCTGACCCCTCGGGGATTGTTCAAGGCTATCGGAGAGTAGTGCTCCTCCTAATGGGGGGTGAGGATACCCCTTTAATAATAATAATGCTCAATTATTTGCTGTCTACCGTGGCTCAAACGGTAGAGTGATTGACTCACGTGCTTGAAGGCGCCTGTTCGATCCCACTTAGGGCAGGCTAGAAAAGTTCCTCTCCTCGAATAGGGCAATGCCCGTGAGATGTAAAAAAAAAAAATTCCGTTTCTCCGAAAGACGACGGAAAATATTGTGTATTAATAGAAATTTGCACGTTTCCCGAAGATAAGGTGAAAATGGGAACCGATTTAGAATATTTTACCCAGTTTCTTCAAGCTGTGAATACCGTGCATCTTCCCGCACGGGAAAACATTGCATTAATTACTGAATTAGAATAAAGAATTTGTTAAACTTTTTAAATATGAAAATAAAAATTTGGCTAAATGCTGATCTCAATCCATTTGATTCCTGGTGAGAATTTTTCTAAGAAAGAAAAAACGGAGATGATTAAAACAGACGAAACAGATAGATAGATAGATAGATAGATAGATAGATAGATAGATAGATAGATATATAGATAGATAGATAGATAGAACCAAAAATACGATCAAAGTTATTTAAATCATAAAAGAACTTAAGTCAAAATTGTGATTTCTAAAAACTATTTTAATAATTTTAATTACTTTAATCTAATTATTTATAATTATACTTGATTGTTCCTTCTACCAATGAACATGATTCGGTAGCACAAAAAAAGAAAAATAATAATTATTGGTTAGGTTTCTAAAATATGGTTGTCAATTTTTATTATTATTTTTATTATTATTATTATTATTATTATTATTATTATTATTATTATTATTATTATTATTATTATTATTGTTGTTGTTGTTGTTATTATTTATTATTTTTATTATTATTTTTTATTATTATTTTTATTATTGTTATTATTAGTATTAGTATTATTGTTGTTGTTATATTTATTATTTTTATTACTATTATCATTGTTATAAAAATAATAATAATAATAATAATAATAATAATAATAATAATAATAATATAAAAATAATAATAATAATAATAATAATAATAATAATAGTAATAATAATGTCAATTGGTTTCAAAAAAGAATTACATCATTTTTCAGAATTTCTAAATTATCATCATTGCTCCT
>SEYY01005011.1:32500-35000 GCA_009176605.1 Armadillidium nasatum | reverse complement strand
TTTTCGAAGAGACGTTTCTGGCACTTCGGTGTCGCTAACTGGTCTAACATATGACTGTACTTTTCTGATTTCCCATGGAATGATTTCTGATTCCGTGGGAGGGGTCCCTCGGTGTATGCAGAGTTCATAACTGAGGTGGTTCTCTCTGGCATGGAGACCTACATTACATATTCTTTCTAAGCCTAGCAAACCTTGCTTAAGCCTTCTTGTTCTCGCGCTTTTCGTCACAGAGATGCGTCCTTCGGGGAATTTCGTAGTCTTCAAACTCCAGAAACTTATGCAATTTATATTTCATCTCGGAGCTGTTCAAAACCTATTCTCCGTAACACCAAAAACTCATTTATCCGTTGTAAATACAATAATCTTTCTGGTTCCTCTTCCTCTCACCCTTTCTGGCATTTTTGCAAAGCAATGTCAACTCTAAGTTTGCTTCTTCCTCTTTCCTTTCTTTAGTATCTTCTGATGGTTCAACATTTGTTCTGCCTTCTTCTAGAGCTGAACACTTCGCTCAATCTTTTGCCTCTAATTCAACTTTAGACGTTTCTGTTTTGTTTCTCCTCCTTCAACCTCCTCCAACTCATTTATTCCTAAAATTGCAATTTCTTCGAAACTTGTCATTTTTGTTTTTTGTGACTCTCAAAACTTGTGTTTCTGAGCTTACATCTTGCCTTGGTAAACTATTTCTTCTCTGTTTATTGCTTCAATGTTCCTTTCTTGCTGGAAAAGTGTACTCATTCAGCCTATGCCGAAAAAAGGGGAACCCTTCAACCCTTCAACTACCGTCCCATATTTTTAACCTCCGTTCCTTCCAAAGTTTTCGAATCTATCCTTCACAGGAAGATGTGGAAACATCTCAATTCTTCTAATTTTATTTCTGATCGCCAGTATGATTTTCTTAAAAAACGCTCTGCTGGTGATCTTCTTTCCCTTCTATTTGACTCTTGGTCTTCCGATCTTCATCATTTCGATGAATCTTTTGCTGTAGCGATGAATATATCAAAATCTTTGAATAGGGTCTGTCACAAAACTTTGATTTTAAAATATCCCTTTTTCGGAATCTATCCTTCACTATGATCTTCTCTTTGATTTTCTTTTTGGTCGTTCATAGCAGCTATTTAAGACGACCACCGTTCATTATTTAAATTTATTAATAGTATTGATCCTCATTGATCTACTCTATCCTAAGCACTATTATATATATATATATATATATATATATATATATATATATATATATATATATATAATATATATATATATATATATATATATATATATATATATATATATATATATATAATATATATAATATATATATATATATATATATATATATATATATAATATATATATTATATATATATATATATATATATATATATATATATATATATATATATATATATATATATATATATATATATATATATATATATATATATATATATATATATATATATATATATATATATATATATATTATATTTTATAGGAAAGATCACATTACTTCTGTTTCTAAACAAGTTACTATGAGGTTTGGTGTTCTGAGAAGACTTCGTAATTTCTTCTCACCACCCTAGTAGTTTTCTCTTTATAAAGTCGTTGTTCGCCCCCTGTATGGAGTACGCCTCACATATCTGGGATGGTTCCACTCCTACAGCTCTTATTAACTCTTCCGCTCTCACTTACTCTCTCCAGTCTATTTCTGCCAGTCTAATTCTTGCGTTACTCTCCCTATACTATCGTTATTACAATGGACAATTCTCTTCTGAACTTTCCATATTATGCATACCTCCTCCATTAAGGAGCACTCGCGCGACACGCCTTTCTACACAGCCTCATCCTTACTCTGTTCAACTCTCTGAGTCCACACGTAACCCCTTTGCTAAATCTTACATGTACTGTACCGGTAAAGTCTGGAACACACTCCCTTTTTCTGTTTTCCCAACTTTAAAAAGTTGTATATCGGGACATGTCGACCTTTAACTAGACCAGATTTCTGGTATTTCCTCAACTTTTGTGGTAATTAGTAGTCCTCTGGCCTTTGTTTGCCCACCAAAGGTGATATATATAAATATATATATATATATATATATATATATATATATATATATATATATATAATATATATATATATATATATATATATATATATATATATATATATATGTATATATATATATATATATATATATATATATATATATATATATATATATATATATATATATATATATATATATAATATATATATATATATATATAATATATATATATATATATATATATAATATATATATATATATATATATATATATATATATATATATATAATATATAATATATATATATTTATATTATATATATATTATTTATATATTATATAATATATATATATATATATATATATATATATATATATATATATATATATATATATATATATATATATATATAATATATATATATATAATAATATATATATATATATATATATATA
>SEYY01005011.1:25000-27500 GCA_009176605.1 Armadillidium nasatum | reverse complement strand
TATTTGAAAAGAAAGAGAGAGAGAGAGAGAGAGAGAGAGAGAGAGAGAGAGAGAGAGAGAGAGAGAGAGAGAGAGAGAGAGAGAGAGAGAGAGATGAGAATGAAGATGTCATAAACTTATAAATACGTATATGTTGTTATTTTTTATTATTAATTATATTCAATTAATATATATATATATATATATAATAAATTATATATATATATATATATATATATAATATATATATATATATATATATATATATATATATATATATATATATATATATATATATATATATATATATATATATATATAAATAAAATTGACTTACGGAAAGATTAAGAAGTCTTGCTTCCTCTGGAGTCTAACAACTCCATGTTGCAATTGAGGATTGATGTACCCGAATCTTACCTTCCAGCCACCTTCAACACAAAGCCAAAATTGTGTATGCATTATTGTTTTTTTTTTTTTTTTTTTTTTTTTTTTTTTTTTTTTTTTTTTTTTTTTTTTTTAAGGATAGCTCAAAGGTAAATCGTCAGGTACCTTGATTCTCATTCTCTGTGCGACATGTGCAACACGTTGAGGTTCAAATCCTTGATGAGGCAGTTTATCTGTGTAGGGCTACAGAACTGAATCTATGTTGCGTGGGGTACTTGACAAAATTTGAATACCGGCTCTCTCTTATATTCTTTATATATATATATATATATATATATATATATATATATATATATATATATATATATATATATATATATATATATATATATATATATATATATATATATATATATATATAATATATATATATATATATATATATATATATAAAATAAATAAACAATATTATGGTATATGTCCTTTCAGTGTTGCGTAGATATGTCAAAAATTAAATTGCTAGTAGCTATGTAATCCATTTACATCCGAGGAGAAGACATCTTACTAACGAAATGATGTTTAACTTTAAGATTTACATTAAATATGTAAAAGTTTTAACGGAGTTTACAAACCTTGCCATATATAAGGATTAAAATAAATATTTTTATAACTTAATTGTTCAATCTTAGTAAGCACCGAACGCCTTTGTGAGGTTTCTGAGGAAAACGTTTTAATTACCTAAGAGTTTATTGAAAAATTGATATATGTAGATCTTGAAAGAAAATGTATATATTTTTATTATATATTTTTAAAATAATGTATCCGAAATATATATATATATATAATATATATATATATATAATTATATATATATATATATATATATATATATATATATATATATATATATATATATATATATATATATATATATATATATATATATATATATATTATATATATATATATATATATATATATATATATATATATATATATATATATATATAATACCTTAAATTTCAAATTTAAGGTATATATAAGAAAATAAATAGAATCAAAGAAATAAAAAAAAATAAAAATAAATTAAAAAATATGTTAAGACCAATACGGAAATAAGAAATTTCTTTTCATTGGAAACAAATAATTTCCCAAAAGGTAATGAAAAGGTAATGATAAATAGATGAAATTACTCATTCTCATAATTATTAGTAAGATAGAAATGACCTTTTGTAATAAAAAATAATTTTAGTTTTGTTTTTTGACATGATTTGATATCAAAGTCAATCGTCTTTTAGATTGATTACGTAAAATGGATTTCTCAACTTTCAATCTCAACTCGTACGTATTTTGAACAAGAATGGTCACATTTCAAAGCAACTTCAATTCACAGTTTACTTCGTTTCATAACAATGTATGTAATATTTTCCCACTGTTTATGAGCTTGTCTTGACTGTCCTGTGAGTCCCTCTGAGCTTGTCTTGACTGTCCTGTGAGTCCCTCTGAGCTTGTCTTGACTGTTCTGTGAGTCGTTCTGAGCTTTGCTTGACTGTCCTGTGAGTCCTTCTGAGCTTTTCTTGACTGTTCTGTGAGTCCCTCTGAGGTTGGCTTGACTGTCCTGTGAGTCCTTCTGAGCGTGTCTTGACTGTCCTGTAAGTCCCTCTGAGCTCGTCTTGACTGTCCTGTGAGTCCTTCTGAGCTTGTCCTGACTGTCCTGTGAGTCCATTTGAGGTTGGCTTGACAGTCCTGTGAGTCCATTCTGAGCTTGTCCTTGACTGTCCTGTGAGTCCATTTGAGCGTGTCTTTACTGTCCTGTGAGTCCCTTTGAGCTTGTCTTGACTGTCCTGTGAGTCCCTTTGAGCTTGTCTTGACTGTCCTGTGAGTACCTTTGAGCTTGTCTTGACTGTCCTGTGAGTTCCTCTGAGCGTGTCTTGACTGTCCTGTGAGTGCCATTGAGTGTGTTTTGGTCTCTTTTTATGTGATTTATCTTCGAAAAATAGTTTTGATATAACTGAATTTTTTTCTCGAGTAGTGACCTATGTCAGGTTAGGTAGTGAAATTTTTTTTAAAATGTCGGTTTTTAAGTTTTTTTTTTACGATTTTTGTATATTTTTAGAGATGTGTCCAAAGATGAAAG
>SEYY01005011.1:15000-17500 GCA_009176605.1 Armadillidium nasatum | reverse complement strand
TATTCTTTAAATGGTAATCGGAACAGTTGAACAGCAAGTATTCTTTAGATAATAATCAGGATAGATGAACAATAAGTATTCTTTAAATGATAATTGGAACAGTTGAACAAGAAGTGTTCTTTAGATAATAATCAGGATAGATGAACAATAAGTATTCTTTAAATGATAATTGGAACAGTTGAACAAGAAGTGTTCTTTAGATGTTAATTGGAACAGATGAATAGCACGTATTCTTTAGATGATAATCGGGACAAATAAACAAGTATTCTTTAAATGATAATCGGGACAGATGAATAGCTAGTATTCTTTAGATGGAAATCGGTACAGATGAACAACAAGTATTCTTTAGATGATAATCGGGACAGATAAACAGCAAGTATTCTTTAGATGATAATTGGGACAGATAAATCACAAATATTCTTAAGATGATAATCGGGACAGACAAATATCAAGTATTCTTTAGATGAAAATCGGAACAGATGAACAGCAAGTATTCTTTAGATGATAATCGGGACAGATAAACAACAAATATTCTTTAGATGATAATCAAGACAGATGAACAGCAAATATTCTTTAGATGATAATCGGAACAGATGAACAGCAAATATTCTTTAGATGATAATCGGAACAGATGAACTGCAAATATTATTTTGGTGATAATCGGTACAGATGAACAACAAATATTCTTTAGTATAATAATCAGGAAAGATGAACAGCAAATATTCTTTAGATGATAATCAGTACAGATGAATAGCAAATATTCTTTAGTATAATAATCAGGAAAGATGAACAGCAAATATTCTTTAGATGGTAATCGGGACAGATGAGCAGCATATATTCTTTAGATCTCTCACCTTCCCAGAACCCTACCAGGATTTCCTGGTCCTTACATTTTGCGGTAAATCCAGTTAGATTCCTGACGTTTTGGGATATTGTCTTTCAGGTCTATCTTTGATTATTTACCTATGATAAGAATAATATTATTTTGTAAGATTCCTTATGATCAGCCGCTTTTGATTATGATTGAAGATAAATCCTTATGATTAGTTGCTTTGGGTTTTTATTAAAAGTTGATTAACTCCCGTGCTTGAGGGCATCCGTTCGATTTCACTTGGGGATCTTAGTATATACTACCTAGAAAAGTTTCTCTCCTCGAATAGGGCAATGCCCTTGAGATGTTAATTTCTTATAAAAGAAACATAAAAATCTGTTGATTGATTAAACATAAAATGGAAGTTTCTGATTCCAGAACTTACAGGAAGGAAATATTCATTTTCTTTTAAAATTTGCTTGTACTTAAAACAAATACTAGAAATATGTACGACCGTAGCAATATGGTAGAGGGATCGACTCACATACATGAAGACGCTGGTTCGATACAATATTTGGATTCAGGGTAGAAACTACCTACAGAGTTCCCCTCCTCGAAAAGGATATCCTTGAGATAAGAACTTTAATTTATACTTATATATATATATATATATATATTATATATATATATATATATATTATATATATATATATATATATATATATATATATATATATATATATATATATATATATATATATATATATATATATATATATATATATATATATATATATATATATATATATATATATATATATATATATATATATATATATATATGTGTATGTGTGTGTGTGTGTGTGTGTGTGTATGTGTGTGTGTGATATTTGGATTTTAATTAGTTTAATAAGTTGAATTATGATATTACACGGAGTGTAAAGTAATGTTCTCTTTTTCATTCAAATAAGTGTATAATTGTAGATTTACGAGAGAGATAAATCATAGGATTTTTTCCTCATTAAAAATATATGTATTTACCGAATTAAAATGAGAGAAAAAGCGAATGACATTCCTATTATAATTAAACCATTATTAGAAGCATAAACATACTAAATTTGAATCATATTCATGAAAAAACTATTTTCTAAATGCAATAAAGTTCTGTTCTTATGGTATATATATATATATATATATATATATATATATATATATATATATATATATATATATATATATATATATATATATATATATATATATATATATATATATATATATATATATATATATATATATATATATATATATATATATATATATATATATATATATATATATATATATATATATATATATATATATATATATATATATATATATATATATATATATATATATATATATATATATATATATATATATATATATATATATATATATATATATATATATATATATATATATATATATATATATATATATATATATATATATATATATATATATATATATATATATATATATATATATATATATATATATATATATATATTATTATTATTTTTATTATTACTCAAGGTTCTCTTCTCTTCATTCTCTTTTTAACTATACATATACTTAAGCTTAAATCTTTTTATGTCGTCATATGCCCACTTCAATGAAAAAAATATACATTAAGAATAAATA
>SEYY01005010.1:0-23936 GCA_009176605.1 Armadillidium nasatum | reverse complement strand
AAACTCTCCTCAACTCTCATTTCCTGGATCATTTGGAGTCTCATTCTCTACTCTCTGATCACCAGTATGGCTTTCGTCGCTCGAGGTCAACTGGTGACATACTTTCCCTATCCTACTGGTCTATGGTCTTCTGCCCTTAGGGACTTCGGGGAGTCTTGTGTGGTGGTGCTTGACATATCCTAGGCTTTCGACTGGGTATGGCATGCGTCACTGCTCTCTAAGCTCCCTTCCTTTGGGTTTCCTCCTTCTCTTTGCTTACTCTTGTCTAGTTTTCTCTCAGATCGTTCCATTTCGGCAGTTGTAGATGGAGCGACCTCTTCCTCCTTTTCTGTCAACTGTGGTGTTCCTCAGGGTTCTGTTTTATCTCCAAGCTTATTCTTACTTTTCATTAATGATCTTCTCCACTGCACTTCTAACTCTGTTCACTCTTATGCTGATGATTCAACTCTGCATTCTCCTACTCATTTCAAATCTACTCCCTCTTTTGCTTCTAGACTTGCTTCTCGTCTTCAACTTTCCGATTCCATTCTTGCTGATCTGGATGGGATTTCCCGGTGGGGTCAAAGCAACCTTGTAAAATTCAACTCTTTAAAAACTCAACTTCTTCACATCTCCCTCTCAAAAATACCTCCTAACTTTCCTATCCTCTTCGATGGCTCTCCCGTCTCACCTGTAAATAACATTAACATTCTTGGTCTAAACATAAACAACAAACTGTCTTGGAAACCACATATTACAATGGTTGCTAAAGCGGCCTCTAAGAAGCTGGGAGTCCTGTTCAGGTTGCGAGAATTTTTTCCTTCTGAGCAGTTACTCCAAATATATAAGGGTCTTATTCGTCCTTGTATGGAGTACTGTTCTCACATTTGGGGGGCTCCGGCTCCTCCTCTCTTCTGGATAGGGTTGAGTCAAAAGCTAAGAGATTAATAAACTGTCTCCTACTTTCTAACTCACTTGACCCTCTGTCTCTGCGACGTGACGTTGGCGCGCTATCTCTTTTCTACAGGTACTACAATGGCAGGTGCTCGAGGGAATTGGCCTCTCGCATTCCTCCACCGTTGCGTCGTCCTCGTTGCACAAGGGGTGCCCTGCTTTTGCACCGATTTTGTGTGGAAGAAGGAAATCCCAGGCTAGCCCGTTGTGGTACCTCCTTCTTTCCAGCCACCTCTATTCTGTGGAACTCTCTACCATCATTTATTTTTCCTCCTGTATTTAATCTTCCACTCTTCAAGGCTTCCGTTTGCGCCCACCTGAGGGCTTTGCGTTAGGTGTGTGTGTGTGTTTGAATGAGCTTTGTGCATGTGTGTGTACCCCCTCCTTGAAAAGGGCTCTGCCCGTGAGTGGTGGCGTTGTGTTAAAATATATATATATATATATATATATATATATATATATATATATATATATATATATATATATATATATATATATATATATATATATATATATATATATATATATATATATATATATATTTCGAAGGTTATTTTCACTTGACCTTCTTTTCGTTTCTTTGCAATTAACTAATTACGATAATCTTAAGAATAATGCAGATTCGAGTTTCAATAAAAAGTTCATTCAGTATAATTTCTTTATTTTGAATTTCTTCCCATAACAAACGTCACTATGTTACAAAATTACACTTTAACATAATCACATTTAATAGCCGTGATCTTAATTTAATAAAGTCTTAAAATCTTGAGCCGTGATCTAAACAATATTTTAACAGCTTTATTCAAATTTCAAACTCAACAAGTTGTAGTCCAAATTAAAAATTAATAAATAGTAATTAAGTATAACAAAGTACAATAAAGTACTAATAAAGTACATAATAAGTATAATAAATATACTAAAGTAAATAAAGTGGGCTGAAAAATTGAAAATATAATTAATTAAAGAAAAATAAATAATTAAATATATGTAAGCACAAAGACAACTTTACTCAACGAACGCTTGATAGAAACTAATCTCTCACACGTTCTCAACATTACTTTATAGTTATTTGCATGCGTAAAGCATAGTTATGAATAATAATAATAATAATAATAATAATAATAATAATAATAATAATAATAATAATAATAATAATAATAATAATAAATATAAATGATTTATATTATTTTAATTTAGAGAACTTTAGTTCGAAAGATATCGTCCCCTTAAAAAATCTTTAACATATACTAAATACAATATGCAATAAATCTACAAGATCAATTTCCAAAAGGGAAACAATTAATTACTGTACAAAAGTAAAAGAAAAACATTAATCCAAGAACGAATACATATCCATCACATACTAATTACAAATTCAAAACAATAATCCCATCCACTAGGATACCAAAAAAAAACCTACTATCTATTCTCTTCTCTTCCAAAAGTCTGATTCTGTAAAGAATAATCACCAGAATAATTTAAAACGGGAGTACTATTAAATTTATTTACCTTTTTATGAGAACGTAAGAACATAGGAGAATTATTACGAGGACCTTTATAATGCTGATACGGTACAAAATTAGGATCATTAGATGAATAACTATTTCGTCTAGACTTACTTGCATTTGTCATAGACTTACTTCTATTAAAATTAAAAGTATCATTACACGACTGATTAGAGAACCCTGAAAAAGAACTACTATCCTTTTCGTCATCTGAAAAAACCATGAAAAATGCTTGATGAACTAGATTTAATAGGCTCATGAAACTGAGAATTAGAATAAGTATGATTAGAACTCTGTGAATTAGAATCTACTATGACATTACTATGAATCTACTATGACAAATATCTGAACTAACGGTAATTGATCTACTTTAATCGTTAAAGGATAACCAAAAATAGTTGTACGAAACTTTGATAAAGCCCATGTGACTGCAAGAGCTTCCCTCTCTATCGTAGAGTAATTCCTTTCAGCTTTACTCAACATACGAGATGCAAAAGAAAGTGGTTTCTCCTTACCATTATTATCTAACTGAGATAAACAACATCCTAAACCTATTCCACTAGCATCTGTAGACACAATAAATTCCTTTGAATAATCAGGGAATTTCAACAAAGGTTCCACTAACAACTTTTCTTTAAGAGTATTAAAAGCATTTTGTTGCTCTAAACCCCAAATAAATTCAACATTTTTCTTAAAAAGAGAGGTAATTGGACTTGCGATTACACTAAAATTAGGGACTAAATGCCTAAAATATGACACAAAACCAATAAATGAACGTGCTGAATTAACATCAGTCGGTTGAGAAAAAGATTTTAATACTGTGAGCTTCGTGGGGTCCGCAGAAATTCCATATTCACCTACTTGAAAACCTAAAAAAACTAATGAGCGTTTAAAGAAATTAGCCTTTTCTAACTTGACTTTGAGATTAGACTTTATGAGACAATTAAAAACAGAACTTAAATTTTTATAATGAGATTCGATATCCTTAGAATAAACAATAATATCATCCAAATATAAGAGAGCACCTATACCTAAAACACTTGAAAGAGCTAACTCCATTGTACGAGAAAAACAACTCGGAGCATTTTTAAGACCCATCTGCATTCGTACAGGTTGATAATGACCTCTATGTGTCGAAAAAGCCATATACTTACGACTATCTTCCTCGACTTCAATATGATAAAAACCTGACAAAAGATCTAAAGTAGAGAACACTTTGGCTTCACCAAGTTTTGAAAATATTTCGTGAATGTTACTTAACGGGAATCTTTCCGGAAGCGTAAACCTATTCAGATGTCTGAAATCTAACACTATCCTAGGCTGTTTACCATCTTTCTTTGGTATTACTAACATTGGAGAGGAATGAGGACTAGTTGAACTCTCTATATAATTTTTAGAAAGACAATCATTTACCCAATTATTGATATCTTCTTGATACTTATGCGGTAACTTATAATTAGGAGTATAAATAATTCTAGGAGCATCTGGAGTTAATTCCAGCTTAAATTTATTCAACCTACACAAACCTACTCTGTCGTCTGACAAAGCTATGGTATTCTTATGCTTAACAAGAAAATCTAAAATATTATCTAATTGAGATTCATCTTGCAAAACAACTAAATCAGATTCTTTCGATGATTTCGAAAGAAGTATTTCTCTATAAACATCTTTCAATTGAATATCAGAGAGACCTTCTGAACTTATTACCGTATTTACTTCTGTAGAAACATCTACTTTATAATTTAAAGGGTGAGCATGACATACAAGAACATTTTTATCCAAAGTAAAACTATTACTACTCATATTGATACATTGAACTAAAGCTAAATTACCTCTTGTTTTACTTAAAGTATTAGCAAACAAAATACTTGAAAAAGAGTTCTTTTCAGAAACTATAAATAAATCATTAGGAGGATAAGTTTTCGCCTTAGATTCTACTCTAACTGATAAAACATATACCGAATATGGTTCAAGAATACATGATTCTGCTGTATACATACTATACTGAAAATCATCATCAATGTAAACACTACCAACTAAGCATTGATTTTCAACATGATTATTTGACAAATTAATTTCATTTAACATGATTTGAACTTATAATTATGATCAAGAGATGATACAATTGAATTATTTTGAGCATTTTGAAACTTATTTAAATGATTACTTGACGTATTTTGAGAACAAATATTTGAGTTCAAATGAATATTCACATACAAAGGAAGATTAATACATACATTATTCCTTTTTAAAGTTAACGAGTTTGAGTTAAAATTAATATGAGGCAATAAAGAAAGTATATCTGTACCCATCAACATTTGACTATTAAAACTGAATCTATCATCCACAACAATGAGAAATATATTAAAAAGACTATCTCCTAACATCATTCCTATATTTATCTTTCCATAAGAGATAAGCTCATTTCCTGTGATTGAACGTAATTTAAGATCACTTTGAAAAAGCGGAATATAATAATTACAATTAAGATAATCATAAACCTCCTTACGTAAAAACGAAATTGTAGATCCAGAATCGATCATTGCAAATAAAGGATATATAAATTTATTTTGACAAGTCAACTTGACTTCAAATTGAAACACTTACCAAATGTTCGAGAACTAAATGAACTTTCGTCATTTGTCGATAACACCTTACCTTAATAAACATCTACATAATTATTAATAGAAAAAGCCTCTGTAGACGATTCAGAACAAATCGGAGGCAAGAATAATAACCTCTTCTGCCCTATTGAAAATTTGCATTATTTTAAAATCTATAATGAGAATGATTCATATTTGTCTGTGTATAAACAGGACCCTGAGAAGAATTATTAAAAGAATGATCATTAAAAGCATTAAAAGACACCTTATTACTATAATCCTTACCATAAAGTTTGACCTTTATTATTCCTACTTGTAAAAGAAGAACTAAAACTTTCATTTCTAGACTTGAAGTTATGATTATAATTATTATAAGAATTACTTGAATTACTTGTCAAGTATGAACTTTGACGTGGAGAATATCTTGAGTGAGATGCATTAAAATCATGTCTTGTTTCGACATTTATAACATTTACATCATTACATTGAGCAGAATTATTTGAAATTTCATTTTCCCTACATAAATGTGAGGGTGAAAGAGAGTGCTGCATCACAGGACCTTTGTTCCTGACTAACCTGTGAAAAATTCACATTCACATTCTTATTTCGCAACTGAGCATTTGATGAATTATTGATATATCTAAAAGATCTATTACTTCTATTACTTTGAGCATTTCTACTTTGAAAATTACTTTTATTAGAGACCTGCGAATGGACATTTTGATTTTGATTACACTTTGTGCAATCTGAGCAGAATTATAATCTATCACCTTAATCCTAGATCTAGATTCAGGAGAAAATGGATTCCATGAAGAAATTCTACACTTAAAATTAAAACCTCTAATATGAGACTGATTACAGTAAGTACAGTACTGAGAAAAATACATTGATTAGTAGCATGCCCTATAGATTCACAATTCTTACAAAAGATTTTATAATTAACTTGTTTTTCACGAACAGTATTTAAAGAACTTACATTTGAGACTGCAAAATTTGAGTTTGAATATTTATTATGAGACCTTTCCACATTAGGAAGATTACTTGAACTTGACTGAGTAGTAAATACAGAACACGATTTATCAAAATCTGATGCCCTAGAAAAAGAAGATGCTAGTTTACCCGTGTTCAAACTTTGGGACTTCCCTAAATAAGTCTGAATTTGTTTAGGAACTGAATTATTAATGTCAAAGTTCTCTTTTAGAACCTTATGAAAACTAGGTTTTGAATTAGCATATAAATTTGAAAACAGTATTAATTTTCTTTCCTCATCCGTAAATTCTACACCATATTGAGATAATGCAGAGTCAAAGAAATCCTGTAATGATTTTTGTGATTCGGTTAGAAACTCTGGAAGAGAAAGTTTATTATCCAATTTGATATTAATCAAATTAATATAGGTATCAAAACAATGTACAGAAGACAATGGATTTAAGCAACATAAAATATTTTGTTTAAACTCATCCCATGACCTGGCATGTAATAACTCGGGAGTAGCATTTATTAAAGACGTTACGAAACCAGTCTTATGATCTATGAACCTATTGTAAAGCCCTAACTTTTCTGAATCTGATACTATACCTTCTTCCGCAAAATAATTATCTAATAAATTAACCCACGCCTTAACTGTAATTCCTATCTAACTATTGTTTTTAAAACCAACTAAGAGTGGGATACAAGGGGTTGTATGAGTAAGCCGGTCAATATTAATTGTATGTCTTACATTAGACTCATTAACATTACCTGAGTTAGAGTTATCACCTTCAGACATTTTAAAAATATAAAAGTATAAAAGTAATAAATGAGAATAGAATAATTAAGCTAGGGTAACACAATGGACACGATTATATTCGAATATGAGAATATGAACCAATATATAAAGTGTACATATACTCGTGCTCCAACTGCTGTTCCTCTTCACTCTTCCCAGCTTCAATTGCCTCTTCTGGAAATGTGATCTTCAATTATTCACCATATAACTGAAAAGCATCATATATAAATTTTGTTACTGACATATATATATATATATATATATATATATATATATATATATATATATATATATATATATATATATATATATATATATATATATATATATATATATATATATATATATATATATATATATATATATATATATATATATATATATATATATATATATATATATATATATATATATACATATATATATATATATATATATATATATATATATATATATATATATATATATATATATATATATATATATATATATATATATATATATATATATATATATATATATATATATATATATATATACATATATATATATATATATATATATATATATATATACATATATATATATATATATATATATATATATATATATATATATATATATATATATATATATATATATATATATATATATATATATATATATATATATATATATATATATATATATATATATATATATATATATATATATATATATATATATATATATATATATATATATATATATATATATATATATATATATATATATATATATATATATATATATATATATATATATATATATATATATATATATAGATATATATATATATATATATATATATATATATATATATATATATATATATATATATATATATATATATATATATATATATATATATATATATATATATATATATATATATATTACCACTTACGAGGAAAAAAAAAAAAATTTCAACCTAAAAATTTATGAGAAAAAAAAATTTCACTGTAAAAAAGAAATGAAAGACTCACTTATTGAAATACGCTGTGATATAACAGAACACTCTAAAATGATTGACACACTTATTGAAGTTCAAAAGAACAAAAAAAAATCCTAAATATAAGAAATATAAATCAATTTATAAACCAATAAAAAAGGAACCCTGAGAGAGAAAAAAATTTAAATGAATATCCAGTATATATTACTACACTACAAATATAGTCTATGCTGTGACAAAAAAAAATATTCCTACCTAATACCAAATTACTGAAATTGATCACCAGTTGAGAAAAAAAAATCATCCACACTATATATATATTCTACACTATGTAAATATATTACTAGACTGTGACAAAAACATTCACACTATATATAAAGTCAACACTATGTAAAATATATTTCTATACTGTGGCAAAAATGAAGTATATGACCATTTGTCAGAAAACAGCGCTGACAAGATAATAATAATAATAATAAATTTTATTGCCAAAAATGAAGCAAAATATTTTAATCTGACAACACTAAGAATTCAAATATATATTAATATAAATCCCTTCTTTTAACAAACAGACAAAAATTAAAGAAGTGAAATGAAATATATAATATTATGCAAAAAAAAAAAAATACTCCACAAAAGCACCTTGTTCGAGGTTAGAAAATATTTACTACATGACGCTATTACGTCACAGAGAGAGAGATGCCTCTACCAATAAACTCACAGTAATACAAATAGACGCTAGTGACGTCACAAAAGTTACACTTGCCGGAACCAATGAAAACACAGAAATATTGTCCGAGCGGGAAATTACTATATAACAATATCTAAAATATAAAATAAGTAAATATAAAATAAATATTTTATATCAAAATATATTGAACGTATTATCACAAAAATATTAATATTTTAAATAATAATAAGAAATTACAAACTCAATACTTAACAGAAACTCCTTCAAAAGAATGCAAAAAAAAAAAATCTTTCAAATTTCAACTTTCACTGCAACAGCGTTCCACCAATCTTGAGAGAATTTTCTTCAACTGCGTTCAAAATCAATCGGAGAAATAAAATGCAATCCGACTTTGAAACAAAATTCCGAAGAACACAAACAAACTTGAGAGATGAATTACTCAATGAAGAAATGCTTACCATGTAGAAAAATACAAGTCAAGAGATATCCAAATATTATATAGAAGATATCACCATCTTTCAATTTTTCATCGCCGCCATCTTGCAAGCGTCCTTGTATTCCTTACGAATCGGTGAAATAAATTTCTTGTGAAATATCTTCAAGTCAATAAAAATTAATATTACAATTATATTCAAATGTCAGCGGTCGCCAAATATCGAAGGTTATTTTCACTTGAACTTCTTTTCGTTTCTTTGCAATTAACTAATTACGATAATCTTAAGAATAATGCAGATTCGAGTTTCAATAAAAAGTTCATTCAGTATATTTTCTTTATTTTGAATTTCTTACCTTAACAAACGTCACTATGTTACAAAATTACACTTTAACATAATCACATTTAATAGCCGTGATCTTAATTTAATAAAGTCTTAAAATCTTGAGCCGTGATCTTAACAATATTTTAACAGCTTTATTCAAATTTCAAACTCAAGGAGCTGTAGTCCAAATTACAAATTAATAAATAATAATTAAGTATAATAAAGTACAATACAGTACTAATAAAGTACATAATAAGTATAATAAATATACTAAAGTAAATAAAGTGGGCTAAGAAATAGAAAATATAATTAATTAAAGAAAAATAAATAATTAAATATATGTAAGCACAAAGACAACTTTACTCAACGAACGCTTGATAGAAACTAATCTCTCACACGTTCTCAACATTACTTTATAGTAATTTGCATGCGTAAAGCATAGTTATGAATAATAATAATAATAATAATAATAATAATAATAATAATAGATAATAATAATAATAATAATATATAATATATATATATATAATAATATATATATATATATATATATATATATATATATATATATATATATATATATATATATATATATATATATATATATATATATATATATAATATATATATATATATATATATATATATATATATATATATATATATATATATATATATATATATATATATATATATATATATATATATATATATATATATATATATATATATATATATATATATATATATATATATATATATATATATATATATATATATATATATATATATATATATATATATATATATATATATATATATATATATATATATATATATATATATATATATATATATATATATATATATATATATATATATATATATATATATATATATATATATATATATATATATATATATATATATATATATATATATATATATATATATATATATATATATATATATATATATATATATATATATATATATATATATATATATATATATATATATATATATATATATATATATATATATATATATATATATATATATATATATATATATATATATATATATATATATATATATATATATATATATATATATATATATATATATATATATATATATATATATATATATATATATATATATATATATATATATATATATATATATATATATATATATATATATATATATATATATATATATATATATATATATATATATATATATATATATATATATATATATATATATATATATATATATATATATATATATATATATATATATATATATATATATATATATATATATATATATATATATATATATATATATATATATATATATATATATATATATATATATATATATATATATATATATATATATATATATATATATATATATATATATATATATATATATATATATATATATATATATATATATATATATATATATATATATTATATATATATATATATATATATATATATATATATATATATATATATATATATATATATATATATATATATATATATATATATATATATATATATATATATATATATATATATATATATATAAGTATATATGGAGTATGACGGGAAGAGAGGACAGTAGAATACAGTCGGCGGAAATGTATGTATTAAGAACGATAATAGGAAAGACACGATTTTTTTCGCGATTGGTACTTCCATTTTCCGCGTTAGTTCCGTCGGTTTCTCCTTTAAAAACACGACGACTTTCGATTCAATTTCCCTTTGTAAAAATAAATCCACCGCAAACGTCGATTGCACAATTAGGTAATTTCTTTGATAATATACCCCTATTTCTAATATGAGCAATAATGTTTTTGTAGAAAATTCTTTAGAATCAGTTGACCCAAATGTATCGGTGGATAGTTCCTTGGGATTCAGGGAGTTATTTAAATCCGATTTTTCAGAAGACCTGAATATAGATAATCTATTTGATTCGGTAATTGATGAGAGTTTTGAAGGTTTTTCGTCCCCTATTCAAGCCATTGTTCATAATAGCTCTCATATCTATAATTTGGGGGGAACGAATGTGTCAATGTCATCTTCTGAGAGTATAGATGAGGAACATATGGTAGTCGATTATTTTGAAGATAATTTAAATGATTTTATTATATCATCTCCCCCTGTAAATTTTGAAAATAATTCATCTTTGGGTAATTTTCCGGATAATTTAATGTCTAAAGATAGTAATGATAGACCTCAAACTAGATCACGAGGCCCAGTAAGAACTTTACCATTGATAATGAAAAAACCCCTTGAATATGTAAAACCTGAAAAATAATAAACATATTTAATAATAACTTTTTACATCTTTGAATTGAAATTTCATGCATGACCCAGTGTTGATTAATGATATTATATAAATAATTGATAATGATAAATCATTCTTGATAATTAATTATAAAAAATATTAATTTTGTAGTTAGATAATGTTTATTTTTTCATGATATTTTTCATTTGGACACGTAACAACCATTACCTTGCTCTTAGAAATGTTCATTCCTTTCAGAGAATGAAGATCCTTGTTGTCGGTGACAGTGAGGCGGCGGCATTCAAGGGAGCAGCCCATATTCTTAATGTTGAATTTGGGCTGGAGATAATCTGTTGTGCAGAGGGTGGTAGGAGTATTGTAGATAGTTTAACAGCAGTGAAGTCTGCCTACACTCCTGATATTCCCGTGGTGCTTCTGTTGGGGCTCACATGCTTCTCTTGGACATTGCAACCACTGTTTCGTAGCACGTCCATCGTAAACTTGGTTGCTATGAGATCTGAAGCTGATTATACGGTAATACCTGCAGTCATGAACGAAGTAATTCAACACTGTACTTCGTTGAATAAAAATTGTCGAGTTTACTTGGTAATACCATCCATTAAAGATATGTATAGGTATAATTTGCGTAGATTGGAGAGGAATAATTTGAAAGAGTATACACCAGTATTGGATAAGGATGGGCGGTTTAATAAAGGGATGCTGAATGAGGCCGTTAAGTGGGTGTACAAACAGCAGTGTGAATTGAAGAAGGATGGGTACGGTTGGAGAGAGAAGCGGCTTCTCATGATGAATCATGCACTAAATTTTCATACCGAGTCGGCGTTGGGATGGTCCACTTCCCGGGGACCGCACGTGAAGTTTCTTAAATCCATGACTGGTAGCTTACAATACGAAGCCATGATACACGATGGTCTTCATTATACTCCCGAGTGTATAAGGTGTTTTTTTTGGGCATATGCACCCATGTGCTATTGGATCAAACCGGTAATCCCATCGGCGAAACCATTAGGTCATCTTTCATCGGAGTTAGTAGAACCTTCTCCAGTTTCGGTGGCTGTAGAAGAGAGTCCTGTAGGTAATGTTGATGGAACTGATGAGGAGTTAGATAGCCCCGGAAATAATATTGATCAACCCCAGCAGGTGGGTGATAAGGAGTCTCAAAAAGAAGGTAATCCGGAGGAAAGCTTTGGTGGTGTAAATACTTTGACCTCTACACAAAAGGGGATCATTTGGAATTATTTGCAGGGATTAGAACGAGTGGTATTGGGTGGAGAGGTTTCGGATACACAGCGCTCTGAGCTGTGGGAGTTAGCTCGGAAGTATGTGAAATTATTATCGGATGGGAAGGATAGAGAGTCTGAAGGAGATTGATGAAATGGTTGTAAAATATAAATTTAAAATTTTTACTCAGGTTATCTTACATCATATTATTTTTCATGTATTTTATTTTTTGTAATTCTTCTTTATATTATTTTTCATGTAATTTTATTTTTGTAAAAAAAAAAAAAAAAAAAAAAAAAAAAAAAAAAAATTTACATTTTTCTATTGTATTTTGCAACATTTTGATTTTTGTTTTCTTGGTCATAATTTTTGTATGTCTATATAATATTTTGTTATTTCTTTTTATTATGTTAATTTATTTTTGCTTTTTGTATTGCTTTTGATTATGCCCTTTTCTTATTTTTCTATAAACATTAAGAGAGGCTTTGGGTAATCTTTACTGTCTTGGTTATGATCATAATGATTAGGTATTCTTACCTATCACCTTTATAATATTCATGATTAATTAATTGGGAAGGACTGTATATATTGGCGTTGATTTGGGGAGTTTGTTATTGCCCGGTTTACTCGATACAGTTGGTACTCTTCTTCAAATTCGTGTAGATGAACTCCTTCCACCGTCTTTTCTGACTTCTTGTGTAGAAGGGGTTCCCTTCTAGTGGGAAGGGGTGTGAGGTTTCTAACCTAGGTAATCCCTTTTCCACAGGTTGTGTTGCATGTTGCCTTGTGATAATCTAGGAGCACCGATGTTTTTGTGCATGTCGCTTTTGCTTGGCGTGATAATCCCATTATCTTACCCTTCCTGTATCTATCTAAGATAAGTTCTGGACCATATGACCTTTCGTGTCATATGTCCTCATTTTTTTCTATATATATATATATATATATCTTCTTTCTTTCAGGCCTTTTTTCATAAATTCTATGAGCGTACATTTCATATATATTAAATTTGTGGTAATATTGATAATATTGTATCGGAGATATAGAAGTAGAAGTGTTGATAATCCCATTCCTATTTTCATCAAGTTTATATACACTTAGGACCCTTGCAGCTGAAAGGGGTAAATAAAATATACTTTTGGTGTTTTGTCGGTAATCTTTTGAATACACCAGTGAAAAATTCTTAATGTAATTTCTATTGCAGTTCCTATGCTGGATTCATACTTTGAACGTATATCTTATGTTGGATTTCATAAAACATTCTTAAATTCAATCGATAATAAATCCAACTTAACGACGAAAAGGGGAATAACTTGGATCTCATTCCGATCGACGCCAAATTATCCTTCCATAACACAAATTTAAGTATTGTTAATCCAAATTATTGGTAATACGGTTAAATTAGAATTTGAACGGGAGAATTCTGATAATTGATGATAATAAATTTCAATTTGAAAAATTGTTTATTATAATTATTATTTTTTTTGTATAAATTGTGTAAAAAGGACGGTAATCGTAATCTCATTTATAATTAAATTTACAAATTAGGCACATGTGTTTGGATAAATCCTTGTAGTTAGCTGTCCGAGTATCCTGTGTCACGAACTTTGATCTGAAATGCTTTTGTAATCAACAAGTTCACTTAATTAAGAAAAAAAAAAACATAAATTAAATAATACATAAAGTACGGCTCGTTTATTGCAAACGTACTCGGTTTAAGGCGTTATCTGTAAAATAAACAAGGCAAGCCGAGTCGCCCGTACATAAGTTGGTGAAAGTTAAAAGTTATTATTAAATATGTTTATTATTTTTCAGGTTTTACATATTCAAGGGTTTTTTTCATTATCAATGGTAAAGTTCTTACCAGGAAATGAAAGAATAAGAGAAAAGGTTGGTGTGAAAGTTATGCTAAATAAAATGGACGCAGCCAGATTGAGGTGGTGGGGACACTTTTTGAGGATGTTGGAGGGGAGAGTAGCCAAGAGCGAATTTGGAGTGGAGACCGGAAGGAATAAGACCAAAAGGAAGACCTTGGAAGAGATAGAAAGACTCAGTGGACGAATCTTTGAGAAGACATAGAATACCGTCTATGCAAGAACTGATGGAGGAGAGAGTGTTAGAATACAGGAGGGAATGGAAAAGAGTGCTGGCCCCTCTGACATTGTCTTAGATTATTCCTGGGAGCGGTTGTAATAATAATATATATATATATATATATATATATATATATATTTATATATATATATATATATAATATATATATAATATATATATATATATATATATATATATATATATATATATATATATATATATATATAATATATATATATATATATATATATATATATTATATATATATATATATATATATATATATATATATATATATATATATATATATTATATATATATATATATATATATATATATATATATATATATATATATATATATATATATATATATATATATATATATATATATATTATATATATATATATATATATATATATATATATATATATATATATATATATATATATATATATATATATATATATATATATATATATATATATATATATATATATATATATATAATATATATATATATATATATTATATATAAAGTTAGCCCCTGAACCCTATTATAGATTAGTATCATATGTTAAGAGCCCAGTAGCTAATTACAGAATAAAAATAAGGTGAGATAAATAAATTCCTGATCTTTGAGAATTCAATAAAAGAGTTTGTCATTTAATAAATTTACTATACAAAGAGATGGATGGTATTTACAATATATAAACATGGTAGACGTGACAAGGAGCAATCTTAAGGATTGATTAAATTTAACCATATTATAATATTACTTTTTAATAAATGCAATAAATATGTCATAAGGTTAATATATTTATACAATACTCTCTCGGGTATATAATCTGAGAGAACAATATTTCTCTTCAGTGAGGCTGGAATGTACAAATTACATTCCCTTAAAGGTATAGGACAAGACAAACTCCTCGTCCAAGAGCTCAAACTCTTTTGTATACTTTCTTCTCTATAGCCAAAATACTACAGTATATTATCCCAAAAGAGATCAGTTCAAATTAACTGCCAAATGATTCAAATTAATCATTTTGTAGGCGAACCCGTAAAGGGAAGAGAAACAAACTTTTTCTTTTTAGAGAGCCAAATTACTCTCTAGTTTTTGTAGTCTTCTGATAAATCTTGGGATATATTTCACTAGTTGGTGAGTTCTTTAATTTTGTAGTCGATTCATACTTCAAATATTTGATAACCTTAAATTTAATAAATAAAACAATGTAATTTCATAAAACATGCAATAAATATTATAACAATTTCCTTAAATAATAGGTAACTAATTTAAAATTAATTTTATATCATAAAATTATAAGAATAAACGATTTTATTTAACAAAAATAATAAAAAAATACATTGAAAAATTACGTCTTTTTCCTAATATAATAATCTAATAATAAAAATAAAAAATAAAAAAAAAATATATCTAGCTTACAAATGTAATTCGAATTCTTAAATATTAACAATTTATATGACTCATAATTTTAAGTTTGTTTATGTGTTCAATTTACGAAATACTTTGTAATATATATATATATATATATATATATATATATATATATATATATATATATATATATATATATATATATATATATATATATATATATATATATATATATATATATATATATATATATATATATATATATATATATATATATATATATATATATATATATATATATATATATATATATATATATATATATATATATATATATATATATATATATATATATATATATATATATATATATATATATAATTATAATAAATATATATATATAATAGATATATATATATATATATATATATATATATATATATATATATATATATATATATATATATGGATAATTTGGAAGGTCGGGGAACGTGCCTCAAATTCATTATTTTGGCGACACTCTAATTCTCTTATTATTTGATGTATCAAATTATTTTTTTCAGTTTTGTAGGGACAATTAAAAATCTTTTAAAGATTTACAAAAAATTTTATGAAATTCTTAAATTTAATTTTTCACGTAGCCTAAAAACATTTTACCAAATATAGATCTTTTGGTTAACTCCTCTTTTTTTTAATGAGCATTAATGAGCATTTCCATGCTGTTTGGTAAGATTTTTGCGGTCCAAACTGATCGAATTCGGGAATGCTTTTTGTATATTTTGCTTTTGGAAGGGAAATTGGGATTCTTTGCGTAAATTTTTTCATTTAAGCAGCTCGACAATGATGCAAATTTTGTCCGTTAATGACGTCATAGTGAGTTGTATTGACGTCATATCAGTTGGTATTTGCATTTTCGCTATAAAAATTTTTTAATTATTATAGAAGGTAAAATAGTTATTGTGACCGATATGAATTATACACTAAAACATGAAGGATATTTCTATTATAGCCTTTTAGTCTAAAATCTTTCAACTTATTCTTCTATTACTTTTAATTTGATGTTATTATTGAAGTATTTAGCAACTATAAAATACTGCGTTGTGAACGTTGCCACATAAATCCTGGAATATCGTCCCTTTACATTTGGCACATTCTAATATAGATCAAATTATAGCTTGTATTATTATATAATTAATTTAATTTTGCTTTTATTCGGTCATTAATTTTAAATATTCTCTTAATTTATGATATATCACTTATAATGTTATATACCAACTTTTTGCAATAAACAAAGTATTAAATTTAAAATTACATTCAATATATTTCGAAAATGTTATTATGACTATTATTTATTGCAATATATTTGAATCAACAGAAAGTCTGGTACCAATATGTATGATAGTCGATTAGTTCGAAAAATATTATGATTTGTAAGATTAATAGTATCATTATCATAAATTATACTTATTAGGCAAGAAAAGTATCAAAGCTTGATAGATGATTTAAAAACTACATATACCCTTTAATAGTTGCTCGTTGTTGTTTCTACTACCAGAATTCGGACCCATGTCTCCCGATATTAGGTTTGCATGTATATATATATATACCCTTTAATAGTTGACATATGTTACTTTTTCCTGACAATATTCAAACGCACGTCTACTGTATAATGAGTGGAAGACTTGCAATCCATATGACATTCCCACAATTTTGTCCTCTTTGTTTCCTGGTGAAATCATTATTACTTTCTTAAAAAAAGCTAAATTATATGCTCTGATTTAAGATGAAAATAAAATAGATATTTTCTTACTATAAAAATAATTAAATTGAAATAATTTAAAAGTTGTCTTTTGACAGAACATAGTTGTCTATTGACGGAATTTTTGAAGCTTGTCTTTTGATGGAATTTTGAAGCCTGTCTTTTGACAGAATTTTGGAGCCTGTCTATTGACGGGATCTTGAGGCCTGTCTTTTGACGGGATTTTGAAGCCTATCTTTTGACACAATTTTGAGGCCTGTCTTTTGACGGGATTTTGAAGCCTGTCTTTTGACAGAATTTTAAGGTTTGTCTTATGATAGAACAGATAAGGGGTTATATGTTAAAAAACAGTAAATAAATATTTGTAATATTTTGAAGAGATGAAAATAAATGAAATAAAGAAAATAAGATATTGGTGGTAAAAATGGTGTTGTTTGGAAGTGGTAATAGTGATGATAATTTTATAATTAAATGAAGCACCAGCATATGATCTTTGTCATTGCATTGCTGGAAAAATTGAAAAAAAAAAAAAAATACTGTATCATGTTTGCACATCTAATTACATACTCTCTTAATAGATGCTTGTTATTACTTTTTTTATATTATTCATTGTAACAAGATGGATATTAATTGTCAAAACGTTTTTAGGATAAAACTAGAAAAATTACAAATGTTGATAGTTGATTTAAAAATACTTCTTAATTTCGTAAATAATTTGGACTCATATATATCAGGAAAATTTTGTATTGGCTGATACAGTAGATTCAGACCCATGTCTCCCGATATTAGGTTTGCATGTATATATATATATACCCTTTAATAGTTGACATATGTTACTTTTTCCTGACAATATTCGAACGCACTTCTAATGTATCATGTTTGCAATATCTAATTACATACTCTCTTAATAGTTGCTTGTTATTGTTTTTATATTATTCATTGTAAAAAGATGGATATTAGTTGTCAAAAATTTTTTAGGATAAAAACTAGAAAAATTACAAATATTGAAGTTGATTTAAAAATACTTCGTAATTTCGTAAATAATTTGGACTGGAAAAAGTTTGTATTAGCTGATTACAGCAATGAATTCAGTGCTTGGTTATCAGTTATGTGTATGGGAAAATAGCTGGCCTAGTATCATTATCATAAATTATACTTATTTAGGCTAGAAAAGTATCAAAGCTTGATAGATGATTTAAAAACTACATACACCCTTTAATAGTTGCTCGTTGTTGTTTCTACTATCAGAATTCGGACCTATGTCTCCCGATATTAGGTTTGCATGTATATATATATATATACTCTTTAATAGTTGACATATGTTACTTTTTCCTGAAAATATTCGAACGCACGTCTAATGTATTTTGTTTGCAACATCTAATTACATACTCTTAATAGTTGCTTGTTATTGTTTTTTTTTTTTATATTATTCATTGTAAAAAGGTGGATATTAATTGTCATAAAAATTTTAGGATAAAAACTAGAAAAATTACAAATATTGAAGTTGATTTAAAAATACTTCGTAATTTCGTAAATAATTTGGACTGGAAAAGTTTGTATTAGCTGATTACAGTAATGAATTCAGTGCTTGGTTATCAGTTATGTGTATGGGAAAATAGCTGGCCTAATCAAAGACTTGTACTATATATATTGTATTCCATAGCTGTAGTTTTTGATCAATCTTTTTGGTACGGTCCATTTAGGTTGCAATTGCGTTTTTGATAAATATATTTTGCATGTTGCATAGGTCATTAAATTGACTAAGTGTTATAATAAAAGAGACAGAAGGTTGAGAGTTAATATCAGCAATATCTTATGGTGAACCATTCTCAAATTGTGATGAAAAAAAAATATTTTGCTCCAGTGAACCCACTGTGTTCTAATAAACAATTATAATTTGTTTTAAATTTTTATTTTTAAATTTAAGATAATTTTTAATTCAAGGTACTAAATGAATATCTATGACATCTACTAACACAAATGCAAAAAGAGGTTTTAATGAAACTTATCCCCAATAAAATTTAAAACTGAAAAGTAGAATTTAAATTTTTTGATAAAAGATAGGTATTTATTAGTGATTCTTCCCCTTTACCCCAACCCATTAAATATAAAAATCACTTCATAGTTAAGGATTTTTTTTTTTAATTCTCTCAGGCTTTATTTATTATTGCCTCTGTAATTGGTTTTCATTTAATTTTTGTTCTTAGATGTTACAGTTTTAAAGATATTAATTTCCTACCATGAACTAAACAGTTACCAGAACTTAAATCAACATTTCAAAAACCTGAATCATATCTCTTCTAAGATACCTTTCTCTGTTAGAAAACATTCCCAATTCCTTGAGAATAGTCTCCGCAACTTATATTCAAATCCAGAATCATTCTTGTTTTGGTCAGTACTGCACTGCCTCCAGCGTATTAATGCCAAACCTGTGACATAGCATTTCTCAACCTTTTAGCCTCATGATGACCCCCAAACTTCCCCACCAAAAAATGGCCAAATAGGCAATAGCTTAGTTCACCACAACATGTATTTTCACTATATTGAAAATATAATAACAAAATGTGCTGACAATTTTTTTTGCTATATATTTTTTAAAAAGCATGAATATTAGGTCAGAAGTAAATATCACCACCATTCATGGGTTGGTGAGTATTGAATATTTGGTAATAGTTGGGTTCTTGAAAACATTTTTTTTTCTAATATACTAAACTATGAAAATGTAATGATCTGAAATACAGTAGTTTTTTAGGTAAATTGGTGCAAGGAAAATTATTTTATACACTAAAAACTCCAAATTTATATATATGAACTTGTATGCAAGATGCTCCCATTTTTTTGAATTGTACAAAAGTACTGTTTATGGCAAAATTGATGTTTTTCAATTTTGTAAACTTGTATGTTCAAAAATATTTGTAAAAAAGGCTTGTGAGTAAAATTTTGTAAAAAATCTTACTTTACTAACTATATTGTGATTATTCAAATCTTCCTTACTACCTTTTTTAAAAATGGGCACCACATATGCCGTTTTCCAGCCCTCAGGGTACCTCCAAAAGAAATAGATTGCTTAAAAATCAAATAGAGTGCCTTTGCAATACTGCTACTCCCCTCTTTTAGAATTCAACCATACACACCATCCGGACCTGCTACCTTATTTGGGTCAATATGTTCTAGTAAAGATGCGATTTCATTTAACTCAATTTGAAATGCTGTACACCTATTCATTACATGTATACTAGAGCTATTAGTCTCTAAACTGCTATCCAACCTTTCCTCAGTAAATACTGATGCAAAATAAGCATTGAAAATATTAATCAATTCCTTATCTGAACTTACTAAATTCCCATCAATTTTAATTGGGCCAATTTTCTTATCCTTGCTTTTAAATTTATAAAAGCTAAAAAAAAAAAAAATTCAGGTCTTTATTACTGTTCCTTGCCAAATTAATTTCTGCCATTCTCTTTGCTCTTCTTATTGACTGGTTAAGTTCATTTCTAATTCTTCCTCCCTGCTCCTACCTTTGAATATTTTAAAACATCTACGCTTTTCACTGATTTTCTCTTTTATCTCTCTACTCCACCAATTAGGTTTTCTATTTGCCACCCTAATGGGTTTATCTTTAAAACACACAGACTGAATGGAGGCCAATATTTGCTTGAATTATTCCCACATGATGAAACAATTTTGACCATTAAACTCCTTTATCCCAGTCAATTTCATTGAGCATTGCTCGGAATTTGCTAAAATCTCCGTTTCTGAAATCTAATATCTTTTCCCTATTGACTTGCAATTTGGGCCCAGACCTCATATTCCAGTTAAATCTAATAATATAATGACCACTAGCTCCTAAAGTCTCCCAGACTTCAATATCATTCACCGTATTTTCATCATTTGTTAATATTAAATCTAACAATGCTGCATGCCTTGTTGGTTCTTGGACCATCTGACTCAAAAAGTTGCATAGAATACAATTTACAAATACTGAACTTCTATTAATTGTACTACTCAAAATATTCCACTACATGTCTGGAGAATTAAAATCACCCTTAATGACTATCCCTTTTACATTATTTTCCCACGCTATCTTGATTTCCTTCACCATTTCTTTATCTAATACTTGACTATGATCAGGAGCTCTATAAAATGCTCCTATCCTGTATGATTTATTATACATAAGAATATCTACCCACAGAGATTCCACATCCTGATTTGTTTTAATCTCAGCATTAACAGTGATTCAATATTACTTTTAACATAGTGCTACACCTCCACCATTCCTTCCTCTACATTGGTATAGGTAAAATGAGTATCTGTCTATTTCATATTCATGTAGGGTTTCTGTAAAATGCCTCATTAACCCATGCTTCAGTAATGCAAATAATTTCAAGATTCTCCTCTATAATGTAACTAGTCAACTCATCTTTTTTGTTTCTAAGGTTCTGAGCATTTGTGTAAAAACATTTCATACTAAACATGCCCTTATATGTATCCTTTCCATCTTAATTTCTAGTAATGTCTCCATTTTTATTAATAGACCCATATTGTAAAGCACCTCTATTTTTATTCATACCACCATCAATCCCACCGTCAGTATTAAAATCACCATCTCCACAACTAGCAGTGCGAATATTATGCCTTTCACCCCAATAATTATCTAGTTTCCCGGCAGACATCTCTCCAGCCTGTAACTTAGAAGCTGCACACCCTCTCAACTAAGGTGAACTCCATCTCTTGCAAACAGATTCTTGTCCTGAAAATCTTCCCAGTGATCCAAAAATCCAATATTCTTTGATAGACATAAATTCCTAACCCTTTCATTTACACCAAAGGCCCTACTTTCCCATTCTAGCCCTGCTCCCAACCTAGGTAATATACCTGACACTATGCATTTCCTACCACTTACTTTCAGTCTTTCAATCAAATTCTTATAGCTTGCTATCAGTTCCTCTGACTTTCTATAGCCTATATATCATTTGTTCCAACATGGAGAATCACTCTTGCATTCTCATTCGTATCTGCAATCTCCCTATCTATTCTGTCCACAATATCATTTACTCGTGCACCTGGATAACATACTTGCATTTGTTTCCTTTTATCTGTATTTCTAAAAGTCCTATCTAAATATCGTATCTGAGAGTCACCAATCAGTAATTGCCTCAGTCTTCCTCTTGGGAAACCTGACATCACAACTGGCCACTTCAGATTCCTCCCCATCAGAAAGACAGCTTAACCTGTTTCTGCAGGTCACAGGTCTAGTGTCCCTCATGATCCTAATTTTATTACTCCTATTCTCTACAACACACCATCTATCTGCAGTCCTATCTGCCTCTATAGTCCTCCCCCTTTCAAATTCCTTTCTAGGTGAGTCACTAGGTCTACTTACCCCCATTACCCCACCATTAGCCTGCCCCCTTTCCACTTCTTGCCTACATGAGCCACTAGTCTCAATTGAGTCATTACTAACCACCTTCTTCCTAACACTTCCCTCCCTTCTCAACTCTGATACTCATTTGCTAAGCCTACCTACTTCTAGTTGCAAAGACTCAGTCAGACCTTTCATTCTTTTTTTATCTCATCCAAATCCTCACTTATCCTTTCAATCCCCTTTCTTATCAACTCATGTTCAGCTTTCAGGAAACAAACAGTACACTCACCAATAGAGATGTACCGATACCAGTAAAGAGGCCAATACCGATATTCTATTTTTTTCAGGGGCTGATACCGATACTTTAATTATTATAAGAAATACACAGTAATAAGATAGAACATTTATGTACTGCTAGGCAACTTAGTCATGTATTTCATATTTGGATGTGCCCAAGTATATTTCATAAATTAAAACATTAGCTTTTAGGAATAATAAATGCAAATATAATACTAATA
>SEYY01005009.1:127500-135702 GCA_009176605.1 Armadillidium nasatum | reverse complement strand
TAAAATACTGGCGAACTGGTCTCGAAAAGTGGGTTGGAGCTCCATAATACATGTACCGACGAATTGCCAGAGGGATATCCTTGAGGAGTTTCGGGAATTGACCGTAGGTAGGAGTGGCCTTTCAGCTGCTCCTGTAGGACATATGTACCGATTAGATAATCGCCAATTATACCAGCCCAAACATTAACCCGGAATTGGTGCTAGTACCTGCATGGATAAATGCCATGGGGATTGTTGTGTGCCCAAATGTGGGTGTTGTGGAAATATGTCACGCCGTCCCTACCAAATGAAGCTTCATATGTGAAGAGGATAAGCGACGCTATGTCATTTAGACGTTGATGTTGCTAGAACACAACTAATTCACGGAAGTGAGACACTGGACATGTTGGTAATGATAAGGATGCTGATTCTCATCACAGAGGACGTTCAATATGATCCGTTGATACACATCATGGTGCTGGGCAAGACTCCGGGAACTGGCTGCGATCCCCTGCAACATCCCTCAGAATCGCATACTCTCTCGCAGGTGCACGTACAGCGTTGGGAGGTCCCAGGTCGAGATTCGGTGCTTTCAACTGTCCTGTTTCATGAAATCTCCGGATGATGAGGTCATCCCCATGACATCATGTTGCCAAGCTCTCTTCAGTGTTCCCAGTAGTTTCAATTTTTACTATTTATGTTACTCACGAATGCACCTGCGTAAACTTGTGAGTACGGTTTCTGACAACATTCTAATCAATGTACCGTACCTTGTTTTCTTTCGCCTGCTGTTTTTTTGACCAACCAATTCTATCGTGTATTTTCACCTAATGTGTATTTAGGGATATGTTTCCTCAAACTGTGTTTTACTTAGCCACGGTGTTTGCCGGCTTTCTTAGTATTCACTCTGTATATATATATATATATATATATATATATATATATATATATATATATATATATATATATATATATATATATATATATATATATATATATATATATATATATATATATATACTACTAAATATACTACTTTCAGAGTTCGTCTTCGTACAGGGGCAGAGGGAGAAGAAGAACTAATTATTTCTCTGACGGAGACATTGAGCGCAAAAGTGAGAGCTCAGGACACTTGGAGATATTTCTGGAGAGTGATTCAGGAAATTCAGAGAATTCTGAAAGTGATGATGATTGTCCAAGCGATGGTAGCAATTTTCGCATTCACGTAATAAAACATCCAGCTTCATCCTCGGACGAACCAAATGGAATACTCGGAAATGACGCAAAATCTAAAAGCGGACGTTCTAGTTTTCTTTCAAGGGCTTCCACAAAGGGTACTGCTTCACGGCTGTTAACATCTACAACTCATGTCCAACTTTATCCGAATGATGTTTTAAAAGATGATACTAATAAGTTGCCTGATTTACCTTCCATGAAGGCATCGTTTTCCAGACTAACCCTTCAGGATAAAGATTCAACGAGCGATCAGACAAGGATTAAAAAGAAAAACAAGAAAAGTAAATCACTCACTTGGGTGGAACCATCGTCGGGAAACTCTTCGCTTTCATTTAGGTATTTTGACTTCCGTAGAATGACCCGTCCAAAAACAAGGAAACGGCGATCTCGAAAGAGGTCCAAAAGTCTTTCAAATTCTCGATCCAGATCTCGTTCAAGATCAAGACGACGTTTGCGTAAACCAAAGCCGAAGAAAAATCGTAAGAAAGTCACAAGTTCTATTTCTTTGGAAAAAGGAAAAATTTCTGGTGAAAGTTTTAAAGAAAGTAAAAAAAAATTAAAGAAATCTGTTAGTTTGAACATACCAAAGCACGACAAAACATTAGACAAAACATTTGACAAAACATTAGACAAAACATTAGACAAAACATTAGACAAAGCATTAGAAATTATCAATTTTGATTCTCCTAGTACCAAGGGCTTCCGTAAGAAATCTTAAAGCAATATTAGGAGACAAAAAAAATCTGATAACAATGTAGTTAATAGGGAATAGTTACTTATTCAACAATTTAATATAAAATATGTGTCTTCTCGGCTGCCTTGCATTCCTATTTTTTTTCCTAGAAGTTCTCAATCTATGAAAAGCATTCGAAGCAATTTTATAATCAAATATTTGAATTAAAAAGAATGACAAAAACAATGGCTTTTGAATTAATGTTATATATTTTATGACTTCTTAACAACATACCATTTTATTTAAGAAAAAATTATTACTTAATTAAATGATAAAACTTAATTGCCGTACTCTATAATAAATTGGTGTTCTATTGGAGATCACATGGCGAATTCGTATGAACTGTGTATCCACTTTATATAAAGGATTTACAGTGAGATGATATCTATGACGTGGCACTTACGTAACGAGACAGAATACGGAGTGACACTCTATTACTATGGGCTGCTCCGTGGCGCGCGTGCTCTCAGATCCATAGTTAATGCGAGAGAGAAGCCTCATTACGTATAACCCACAGAGAGAATAAGTTGGGTCAATATGCAAGCGTTCCCACACTTAATCGCAGGTACGATCACGATCATGGCTATATCAGATAATTCCTTGACGCTAACACTAATACCAGAGTTAAGATGCTGAAACTGTTGAGTGCAATCAGACTCTGAATAACGAATGTACCTGTCTAGCTATTAATTATGAGTCATTTCTTATGCTAGTATACGTTGAAAGTGACATAACCCAGAGCTGTTTCAAAAATTAGAATTCAGATCAATCACTTATTGATTACCATTGTAGTTAATTCGGTTGCTAAGAAGAACTTATGTCTAATAACTTTCTCGTATATTATTGCTGCTAAGTACCAGTATAAGTTCATAACACTTTCTTACGTATCGCTGCTAGTAGCCCTATAATCACATCTACCTGCGATCATGTAAGACGACAAGAATCTTCTTATGGCACAGGAAATATGCTCATTTAGGAAAACTGAAGAACTATGAAAGGAAGTAATTGGGAATTTAGAATGAATCGACGTTCTACAGTTATGTATCAACCTAGAGTCGTCCAATAGTAATAGAGTTATCGAAGACCTATATTTATCTTACGTTAATCACTGGCACAGAACCTAGTACCTTGAGAAATTGTGGATACAGACTAGTAAATGTAGTAAGTCATGCTATATATTCTAGTTAATACACAAATTACACGTAATTCATGACGTGAGAAAATGCGATTGAAATATGAGGGATATTCTGCGTTGGTCACAATATGATGAATAAGAAGTAGAGTAGCGATGAACTTGCTATAGTGCGAAAGGAGGTTCGATAGTACTGACCACTTGTGTTCTTACGCTTTTCAAAGGATTCACTACGTTTTCTAAGAGTTGTTTGAGTGACCTTCCACAAATTCTCTATCATATAATGTAGACAATTATCACCTTAATTTATAAAGATATTACAAATTAGCTTCTAATTTGACTCTCTTTCATCCGCACACTACGAGCATGCCAACCATTTCCTCTATCACAAGCATCGAGAAGTGTTGTAGAAGGGGCGTAGAATGAAACAACATAACAAATTTTATAACAAAGAGAGGTCTAAGATACTAGTAAAGATGAGTGGTGTCAAGAATAGTTCTTATAGTACTTGAATCTCATCAGACGAGAAATACTGTATAAATGTAAAAGAATAAGAATTGGTATAATTCGTAAAATAAGTAAATAAAAGTTTGGTGGGGTGTGGTTTTTTTCTCCTCCTCCAACCCGAACGTCTTTTTCTGGGCGTTTCCACAAAAATAAAAGCACTTTTCACTTTTTAAAAAGAGCCAATACTAAACTCCGACATCTCATTTTTTCATTCTTGGGATATTCTCCAAGGCGTTCACCCAACAACCGAGCTCTTCATGAGATTGCGGCAGAGCTCCGAGTACACATCACTTTTATAAACAATACAATCTCTTTACATTTAGCTCCATGTTTCAGATTCACACAAAAGCATTAGAGAGAGCAGAGCGAACCCTTTTTATGAATATGAGGAGTGACATTATTTTTCATGATCTTGGAGTAAAAACACACAAAATCACCATTCTTGCGGAGCGAGGGGTCATTTTCGGTACGTGAAAGCCAACCCAGGAGTTTGCTTGGGTTTCTCCAGTATTTTCCTTTTCCTTGTTGACTTCTGGCGTCTCTGTCTGCTTTTACGTGCAGTCCAGATTATTAGAGAGCGTGGCTTATCAATATAGACACTGTTACAGGCTGAGCAACTCTTATTCTTGAAGACATCCCACTTGTTGCACTGAGAGTTGACATACGTCTCCATGTGACCACGAAGAGACAAAAGTACCTGTTCAGAGAGTGTAATTAAATTAAATCTTACGACGTAAATATATTATTAATAACCATACACACTTAAAAATAGATACAGGAAAAATATAGTATCCGCGACACCAAGGTCCAAATAATGCCATGCATTATATGTTTGATGCTTTATCTGTAATTTAATCCTTTTACCGAAGAATAAATATGAACATCTTGTGGCAATTGCTAATTTGTAGCGCGCCTGCAAGAGAGGTACTCATTTAAAATACTGCCTTATTAAATCTCTTTTATGAATAAGAGTCTTAAATCTTCTAACATGAACTGTATACTTTCTCATTTACACTTTACTTCTCACTTAATTATCTACTCCTCACTATACACAATATTGTAACGGTGACACCTAGTTGTTCGGTGATGTTAGTTCATTCATGCAATGAGTATGTGTTAATTTTTAGAATAAAGTAAACCTCTTCACCACTTAGTTTCTATTACTAATTCTTAAATTATATAGCCAAATGATACTTGATCACCTTATATCATTACACTTATTCAATTGAAAGATTGAACTACAAACCCACAATCAACTATAATAAATTAATATATAATACTAAATAATATATGTAATAATCATCTATTAAATAGCTACTTATGATAACTCATCTATATCTTTCTTGAGAATTTTAGATTATATGGGTAGCAATAGTATATAAAATGATTGTTTATTACATTGCCATATCAAAACTCTAAAATTTCTTTCATCTAATTCACTAACCTCGGAGACATAATTCATTTACTATGCAGACTCTGACATCTTTCATAAATAACTCATACAACTCGTAAACCTTTCATTTCTAATATTGATTTTGATATAATTGTCTCTTTCACTATATCTATCTATATTCTATCTATCTATCTATCTCTATCTCTCTCTATCTAAACAAGTTTCTAAGTGGTTTGTAGTATGTTATATCTGAGGAGCTCATAAGAAAACTTAACATATCAGTAACCTATATATATAACAGTTTATTTACCTAGAGAGAACTTAATGTAGTAGGTAAGCGTTATATTTCAAGCTATGCAGTATATAGGAGTTTTGAGTCACTATTACTAATATACCGTATAAGAGTAGTGGTTCGCAAGCATTAACTGACAACCTCCTATGAAATAATATAAAGTAAATAGAGTATTACTAGGGTATTTATGCCACGAATGTTCCTGTATTCTATACCCACCGTATGACACTACAAATCTCTCACACATAGAGCTTCGTGCACAACATTTGCGTCTGTGTCTACCCCCCCGATTGGGTCACTCAGTCTTTGAACTCGATTGGGTACCTTTTTACTCTACTAATATCAATTTGTTCACTAATCGTTACATTATGACAAGAATAAATTATAAGTCAATACATTCCATCCATATAGTTAAGCTTACGCTTCGCCAATATCTGGTGATCTAGATAGTCTATATAACCTTTGCATTTGTTGATGTATCACCTCATTTTTTTGTAGAACTCGTTCCAATTTTCTATGAAATTTCCTCATCTTTATGTTTTATACTCTCGGAATCTATTTTATTCATATCTATCTCCACTATCTCTATTTTATTCTTAATCCCTTTTTCTTTTATCTCTATCATTATTTATTCTCTATTCTATTTCTATTCTATCTTATTCTATTATCCTTATTATCTACTCTTATCTATCACTAACTTTAACCTATACTAACTATATTATATTATATTTATTATTATTATAATATTTTCTATTTTATTATATTTTTTATTTCAATCTTTTTTCTATATTTATTTTTTTATCTATTTTATTTATATTATTTACTATATTTTATATTCATTTATATGTCTATTTTCTACATTTTTTTATCTTATTTTTATATATTTTATTTTATAGATGTTATTTATATATTATAATTTATAATATATTTTATTTATATTTTAGTTTTATATTTTATTTTTACAATAATTGTTATGAAACAAAACAACTGTTTAACAATTGTTTTTAATAACTTTATTTTTATTTATTTATTTATTATTAATTATATTATATTTTTTATATTTTTTAATATTTTATTTTATTGTATATTTATTATTTATATTATTATCTTCAGTTAAGAAAGTAATTTGATGTTCAAGCTTTGGTATATTCGGCTTATATACTAATCTATTAATTTTAAGACTTTTCAACATCTATTAGTTGATATTAATTTCTGTCCTTTCTTCCATTGGATATTTTCTTGTTTATTTCCGTAGAAAACTATATTCTGCGTTTTTGAAATTTCTTTATTTCATTTCGCTCTGCATTTACCAACTTTTTCAAATTTGTTATATCTCTCCTCTTTATTCACATCTGTTTTACTCACCTCTTTCTTTTTTATCATTATCCTACCGATAATAACCATATGTATGTAAAATGTTCTTTGGCTATGTAATATCTGTGGTATTTCTTCTTTAATGTTGTGATTCGATATGATTATTTTTTTCTTTTATTCTATTTTTTTATTTTTTTATTCCCTATATTTTTTTATATTATTATTTATATTATATTTATTATATTTGTCTTTATTATTTTCATATTATTATTTTTTTTATATTTATTTATTATATTTATTTAATATTTTTTCTTTTATATATTTTTTATTATTATATTATTTATATTTTATTTACTTATTATCCTATATATTTTCTATTATTTTATACATAAATGTAATATTATTATATTATTATATATTTATTATATATATATTATTATAATATTTATTTATATATTATTTTATATATTATATATTTATTATTATTATTATTATTAATTATATATTTATATTTAATTTTTAATTATTTTTTTTTTTTTAATTTATTTTGAATTATTTTAAACACTTTAACAAATGAGATGACAGGAGGATATGATAATGGAAGAATCATCAATAAAGTTTATTAATATAATATAATTAATATATAATATGTTCTAGTAAATATTCACTAATATATTTTAAATTTATTTATAAATATATACTCACCTTTGATTGGGTTCAAATAATATAACATGACTGGGAAAATATTTATTTAAATATAGTTCAAATATAATAAATTTAGTATTTATTAAGAGTATTCGAAGATTATAATTGTTGACGATAATGATAGGCTGGGTATTATCTATTCTACTCCATATTACCATAAATATATAGAATATAAGAGTTCTAAATACGCTAATTACAAAAGCCAGTCATCTTATTATTATCATATATTATATGTTATTATTACTTTCATTTCGGTATATTATAATAAATCAAATTGCATAGAACTTTATACGAACAAGGCAATCCAGGATCATATGTTATACCATGGATATTCCTTAAACAATATTATTTTGTAACGCAAGGCTATAGAAAAAGTTCTAATAATGGACACAACAACAAACATAATAAATTGAGTTATAAATATATTTTAATAAAAATCTATATTTTTTTTTTAAATTCTAATATTTAAAAAAAAAAAAAAAAAAAAAAAAATTCTATATTTTAAAAAAAAATTTTTTTTTTTTTTTTTTAAAAAAAAATTCTATATTTAAAAAAAAAAAAAATTAAGCAACATACTGGAAATTCGTATCATTAATGAAAAACGTCAAATATTCACAAATAAACACACATACACACACTCACACATCTCTCCCTCTCCCTCTCTCTCTCTCTCTCTTCTATAATATACATATATATATATATATATATATATATATATATATATATATATATATATATATATATATATATATATATATATATATATATATATATATATATATATATATATATATATATATATTTATTATATTTACTTTTAATTAATTTTTTTTAAAGAATTTTTTTTTTTCTTTCCTTTTTTTTATTTATTTAAAATAGTTTTTCCTCAAAAATAAAATTCTTTTTTTTTT
>SEYY01005009.1:102500-115000 GCA_009176605.1 Armadillidium nasatum | reverse complement strand
ACGTACGACAGATGGAGATTTATTTTTTGATTTATTATTTATTAATATTTTATTATTATTATTATTATATTATTATATTATTTACTAATATTAAATAATAAATTATTAATTATTTAATTAATTTATTATTATTATTAAATTAATTATAATTTTTTTCATTTTTATTTTTTTTTTTAGTTTTTATTATAAATTTATTTTAAAAATAATTAATTAAATTATTTATTATTATTAGCAATAATTAATTTATTATACTAAAATAATAATAATTTATTATTATTATTAATTATTCTTATTTATTACTATTATTATTTATTATTTATTATTAATTATTATTATTATTATTATTTATTTATTATTTATTATTACTATTATTTATTATTATTTATTATTACTATAGTTAATTTATTATTTTTATTTATTATTACTATTATTAATTTATTATTATTTAATATTACTTAAAATAATTTTTTAATTTATTATTATTATTATTATTTATTACTTAATAATACTTTATCATTATTATTATTATTATATAATAATAATTATCATTATTATTATTACTTAATAATAATTTATCTTGATTATTATTAGCATTACTTAATAATAATTTATAATTATTATTACGTAATAATAATTTATTATTATTACTTAATAATAATTTAGCATTCTTATTATTTATTTTTACTTAAAAATTTATTATTAATTATTACTTAATAATAATTTACCATTATTTACTATTACTTAATAATAATTTATCATTATTATTACTTAATAATAAATTATCATTATAATTATATATAATAATTTATCATTTATTATTAATTTGTTTTTTTTAAAAAATACTCGTGGCGTAATTTTTTTACGTAATTTTTTTTTCGTTTTTTTTTTTTTGCCAAATATCTGTTTATTTTTTATTTGAATGTCTGTAAGAATATATATATATATATAATATATATATATATATATATATATATATATATATATATTATATATATTATATATATATATATATATATATATAATATATATATATATATATATAATTATATAATATATATATATATTATATTTATATATATATATATATATATATATATATATATATATATATATATATATATATATATATTATATATATATATATGAGCATATAAAGAGAATGTTAGATTTTGAACTATTATACAGTACATCCTTAATACTGTGGTAGGTCCTCCACAATTCTTATACAAGCGGCATTGCTCAAGTACGAATGCTGACTTCGAATTTTTTTTATCTTTAAATATTTTTTATTTTTTTCTTGCTTTAATGAATAAGATTCATTGCAAACAGTTATTTGTTCTGTTGTAAATTGTTGTTGCAATTATGGTTTTAAATTTATTTTGTAAATAATTTACTCTAATCAAGTTATTAGTGTTCGTAGTTTGCGACACAGTATTTTAGCAGCAAATAATTAAATGACAGAATGGTTGATCTTTGCTAGTTCAGTTTTTCTTCAACAAAAGATAAAGATTTTATTTTTCTCAATGATACGTTCACATATATTAGACATCATGTATTTTCCAGAATTCTACTTTAAAATTTAATTATCGGATCTTCAGGCTAAATTCATCTATCGTAGAAATCTTTGTCGATTAGAAAAAATATTCTAGGTTCCTAGTGTTAAAAAAAAAAAAAAATTCAAATGCGTTTTTAAAAAAATCACTAATTACAAAAGTGATTTGTCGCAATAGTACAAATTAGATAAAATCAGAAAGCAAAACCGATCACAAAATATTCAGTGAAATAAATTCACAAAAAAATATCGATGTTCCTTCTTTCCTTAAGAATCAGCGAAAATGAAAGTAAAACTAAAGCCAAAGAGAGCAAGGGATATTTATTGGCGGAAACGAAACAATCTGAAAGAGCAATAAACTATTAAAACTTCTGTGAGGTTATCGGGAATAATTAAACTGACTAATCTTTCTAAAGGCTCCCCCAAACTATCGGAATATTTAGGCTGAAATACTTTGATTTTAAATACCACTACCAATTACAATAAGGATTCGTGATCTGAAACTTTTTCGTTCTATGCAATTGAAACAAGGGTGTTTTCATATAATTATTAAAACTCTATTACTTTACCATAAGCTTGAAAATTTCCCGAGTTCTAGTTTCTAATGAACATTTTCTCTATCAACGATAGGTATAATGGGTTCATTTTTTAAAATCAATCCTATTCACAATGACAGTAAGCCTGGAAAAATAGTATTAATTTATAAACCAGAGTACTTCAAGTATTTTTCATCTGGGGTGTTTTCCTTCACAAACCGCTATTTTTAGTAAATATCACATTACAGAAACTTAAATGCAGGCAGTTAAATAAAAAAAAAAATTTATGAAACAATATTCTCGAATATATTCTTAAAAGGCAAAAAATTTCAACCTATATCACATATTATAGTGTAATTAGAGTTGAAATACTTTATCACTCAACCAGTGATGGACGAATCTGATTCCGTATTCAGATTCGTAGGTTTTTTTTCGTGGATTCGGATTCAAGAATTTCAAAATTAGGAGAATTTGGATTCGAGAAATCCAAAAATTAGGTAGATTCAGATTTGGAGTTCCAGATTCGAGAAATAAAAAAATTTTCTGGATTCGGATTCGAATCCTTTTATTTACAGTAACCTAAGAATTTAAATGACTTTCTTTTCTCACCTAATGATAAAAATTTCTGGTCTCTTACCAAAAGCATATTCAATAACTTCTGTAAATCTGCTTTCCTCCTCTTATTCGCTCTAACTGTAATGTAGGTAACATTCCTTTTGGAAAAGGCTAAATCTCTTCAGCATCTTTTCTTCATCCAATTCCACACCGAGTGATTCTATCATATCTCATCATACTTCTCCTATGTAATCACATATGATCGGGTCCACGAGATTCCGAGATCTATGGATGACATTTCTTGTCTTCAGGAAGAGTGCGCCTGTCTTCGTTCAATTTTACTCTCTATGCCTTAATACTAATACTTTTCATCTGTATTGGAAGCACACATATATTCAGTCGATCAAGAAAAAAGGAAAAGTTCTAATCCTTTTAACTATCGTACTATAGCTCTCACTTGTATTCTAAGATCTTTGAAACTGTCCTCAACTCTCGCTTCCTGAATAATCTTTAATTTTATTTCCTTCTGTTTGATCATAAATATCACTTTCAACACTCTAGGTCTACTAGATACATATACTCTTCTTTCTAACTGATTTATGGTCTTCTGCCTTTTGGAAGAACGGGGAGGGGAGCCTTGTGTGGTAACTAGTGATGAGTGAATCCGAATCCGGATTTGGGATTCGAGAATTCCAAAATTGGGTGGATTCAGATTCAGATTCGAGAAATTTCATTTATGAATTTAGTAGTTTAGGACCTTGGTCTTTCATTATCCTTTATGAATTTAGTAGTATAGGATTTACTTGTAAAATTGTAAGTCTAAATATACCGCTTCCTGAATAAATCTTTGAGAATTAAATTAAAATTGAAGGAAACTGAAGTTGACGCTTTAAAAAAAAAAAATAGATTAAACAGGGTTAACCAAAGGAAAACTCTTAATTTTTTTTTAAATTAAAAAGACTAATAAAAATATATTTATTTAAAATGCAAAAAAAAAACTATTCCTTTAGATGTCTAAATTATTCAATAAAACAAGATTTAATATTAGAAAATTATGATCCAAACTAAATTCCAATAATTGATCACAAAGCATTTAAAAATTTTCTTCTCAGTTTTTAATATTAATAAAACAATATATAAAATAATTTTCAGTTAATAAGACTTAATAAGTCGCCTTCCGCAACTATTTCAACGTCATTAGATTCTTCGTCTGTTTTACGTCTTTTAGATTTGGGGAAACCATCGTCATCATCATTTGAAGTAGACTTCATAGAAACCATTTCATTTTGAACCTTTAAATGCGAGTTTTCAATACTGTTTTTGATACTAATATCTTCCATCTTATCTTCTTTGTCATCTGAGGAAGACTCTTTGTTAGCTAAATTTGTAGTAGCATCTTCCATCTCATCTTCTTTGTCATTTGAGGAAGACTCTTTGCTAGCTAAATTCCTAGTAGAATCTTCCATCTTGTATTCTTTGTCATTTGAGGAAGACTCTTTGCTATTTAAATTCGTAGTAACATCTTCCGTATTGTCTTCTTTGCCTTCTGAGGAAGACTCTTTGCTAGCTAAATTCCTAGTAGAATCTTCCATCTTATTTTCTTTTTCTGAGGAAGACTCTTTGCTAGCTAAATTCGTAGTAACATCTTCCATATTATCATCTTTGTCTTCTGAGGAAGAATCTTTGCTGGCTAAATTCGCAGTAACATCTTCCATATTCTCTTCTTTGTCATTTGAGGAAGACTCTTTGCTAGCTAAATTCATAGTAACATCTTCCACCTTATCACCTTTGTCTTCTGAGGAAGACTCTTTGCTAGCTAAATTCGCAGTAGCATCGTCAATGGGAAAAGTGATACTGTTTTGAGTATTCTCTGACATGGAAATTTCTTTTTCCGTTTCCTGTTCCTGCAACCGTTTTCTTCTCCTTTCTAATGCCTCGAGTCTTTTCATTGCCATCCTTTCACGCTGTTCTTCAGTTAAACTCTAATAAGAAAATTACAAATAAGTAAACACTGTTAAAACATTAAAGAAAATACTCAAAATTACTAACGATATATAACCAAAAACCACATTAATTATTTATAAATAAAAAAATAAAACTCACACTAATAATTTACGAAATCTCATTTGTAAGAAAACTTAAAAGTAAATAATTAATACTAAAGAATTATTCAAAAGATTTTGACTTATAATCATGCAAATTTAATCAAATGCAATGTCTACTGCAGTTCAAGGTTTATCTGGAGTTGGATTCCATCACCCAATTACTTTTCTTCTTTGCAGTCTTATTGTCGAAGGCCAAAATACTTTAATTACTAATAATTAATCAATGACTATTTAAAGCAGAGCCAGGTCTGGCTACATTTTAAAATTAACTCAAGCTATAGATCCTGTCTGATTTACAAATTAAATTATATTATTAATTCTAGGTATTGAAATTTAAACTAAAAAAACATTTCATACTAAACAATATGCTATTTTGCTCAGACAACAGCTCCACCCATAACCTTGTGGTTTGACTCTTCCCTATTCTTTTTCACATTCATGATATTGATTTCTGTGAGTTTTTCTGATAAAAAGTTCAAGAATTATCATCAGAGAATATGGAATTATCAATGATAATACTTGCAGTTAAAGTAGTTCTAAGAGGGAAGACAACATTAACAAACCAAATGATGAAACAAGAGTTACAGAAATATGTCCAGAAAAAGAAAGAAAATAGTTTTTAATTTTTTTTCTTATTCCGTTCATGGATAAAATTCAAAAGTGGAAACCAGCTAACCTACAGCTGAATTATCAAATGTTGATTCTTGTATCCAAAGTTAAGCCACTTTTTTATGTTTTGCTAGACGTATGTAAAGTCTTAAAGTTTGTATGCATTGAGCTCAATTGGGCAAAGTTTTTAGAAGAAGAATTATTTCTGTTTTTCTGACAAGTTTTAGAGTATGATAGATTTTTTAGTTTATTTTCTTACTACATTTTACAAGAAAATTATCTATACAATATTAGACAATTTTCCAGCCTAAAATTAACATCTGAATAATAATAATAATAATAATAATACAGCAAAATCTAACTATTGTTAATTTTCTACATTAAAAAATTAATTAACTTACCACTGGTGTTGAAGGCTGTGAACTTGCAAATGTTAAGCTTGTATTTTCAATTTGATATGGTCCGGTTGTGGAACTATGTTCAGCAAATGGTCCAGTTGATAAAAGTTGGTCAAAAACATCTACTTCAGGGACGTTATCATTATTACTAGTTTCATTATTTTCTGAATTTTCATTTAACTCATCAGACTGGAACATATCTAAACGAATTCGTTTCACCATATTCTGTAAAGTATTATTATTAACGTAAGTAAAAAGTAAGAAAAAATTTGCCAAATCGCTCAGCGTAAAGTGTAATTTAGTTATGAAAAAATATAAAAGCAAGCAAAAATAAAACTTACACTACTAATTTTGGTAAACACTTGAATATCTCAGATCTCCATTCATAAAACAAATTAAGAAAATTCATACATAAAGTAATTAATTCAAAATTACAAATCAAGTGACAAAATATATAAGTTGAAATCGTGCCCAAAGCCCTAATTTGATTCCAATAAAATAGTTTTACTACCTTTATTAAGGGTGATGTCGGCGAGATGTGAATTAAAAGAAAGGAAAAGTTTTTTAAAAAAAAATTTTCTTCGCGACAAAAAATTAATTCAAAGGATTTCAAATCAATTTCAAAAGTTGCCACACCAAGAAAAAAAACTAGTTAGTTTGAGGACTTCGTTCCCCTTTAAACTAATGATAAAATAAGCCAAAAAAAACTGATTTATAGAATAAAAAAATTATTATGAATCCGGGGAAAGTCATTATTTGCTTTCGGTCAAACGTAAAGCGAACTGTAAAAGTTTGCATACATGACTGTCGTGAGAAGAGATGCTAGTTTCTTTATTACCTGAAACTAATAACCTTCATACAACTGGAGGAAAAGCTGGGTCACCCTTAGGATACTAGCGAGACTCAATTCCTGTATCTATTACTTACGAAAGAATATATTTATTTGATTAAAATTGGTCTAAGCTATAATATCAAACTCCTCACAGGGATTCATTATGACCATTTCAGATTTTCTGAAATTCTTATAACAGCTACTGTAGCCTTGTAGACACAAATTTTACATTTATATGTTTTTTTTTCTGCTCTTGTAGGTTTAATTCTACACTCCAAATCTGCTTCTTCAATTCAACTATTTAATAGTGATCCGTCTTGAAGCCTCTTAACTTATTTTACTCTTTCCATGCTTTAAAATTACACATCTACATTACTCTTTCTCTCTAATAAAATTAGCTATCTCAGTAAGAAATTCTCACATCTTAGAGCAACCAAAAAGAATTTCACACCTCTGTAGAAATAAAAACCTTTGTAATTTCAATGGCTTAAAACACAATCTTTTATCATTTTTCTCGACACAATCTATAAAAACTAATAACCGAAACTTTGAACTGCTCTTGACATTACTGGTAACATCCTTTCTTGTTTTCTTTCTACGAAGAACAACTCACCTCTCATGTACATATGTTACTCTAAGATGGTATGGGTTACGAGGTTCCTCGAGTTTTTTATTACATCAATCCAATTGCAAGCTCTGTACAAAAAGGTCGTTCATTCCTGTGCAGAGTAACCCACATAAATAAGTGGTAGATCCAAGTACAAAGCTTTGAGAAAAAGAGATAGGCTGAATAAAAATATATATATATATATATATATATATATATATATATATATATATATATATATATATATATATATATATATATATATATATATATATATATATATATATATATATATATATATATATATATATATATATATATATATATATAAACCTTAAAATTCCTCTTATTATTCTCAACATCTATTAAAGATATTATTAAATAACTTAATTCTAAACTACAATCTTTCATGACAAAATATTACTATATGATTTCATTTACTTCTAGTATATGTTCTGCTTATATCAAAGTTTGCCAATATCTTTAATCTGAATCATATGGCAATAGGTTTAAGATGTAAGTCTTTTTTCTCTGGATGTCTTAAGGATTTTAGCAGAGACCAAGACCAAGAGTTTCAGTAGATAACCATTAAAAATCATCGAGTTTCAACCATCAAGGTTTTCATTCCAAGTACTTCAGTTTTCATTGTTTCACTAGTCTCTTCCACTTTGTTTTTAACTAAATAAAATTTATCGTGCTTTACAAGATTGAAAGAGACATTTTGGCAAAATCTAATATACTTTGATATTAATAAACAAGTGGTTTATTTTAAGGGTAAACAATCTTGGATGCACAAACTTACTCTAAAATCAAATTTTTTAGTTTTCAGTTTCTGGCATGCAAAGATGATCTAGTTTCAAAGTGATAGGCTTAGAATAAAAGAAAAAAAAGAATAAGTTGGTTCTAATTTGATTCTTTCTACTTCTTCAGACCTTGCCATAGCTGGCATATGAATTCATCATCTGTTACAAAGATAAATATTTAATATTTCCTTTAGATTATTTGAAAACTCTTTAAGAGCCTCTCGTTTATGTGTTTCATTGGAGTAAAAAACAATTTTTTTTTTTACAAATTTTGTCTTTAAACCAAACTGATGAGTACTATGCACTTTTTAAAAAAATATAATGGACCTAAGTTAATAAATTTATTTATTCTTTGACTTCAATAATCAAAAAAAATTTCAATAAAGATCTAAATTGATATTTTGAAAATCATATTTTAATTAAGTGTAACTACGTTGAATTTTGTTTTTAATCAAAATTTTTGCTAGTCGTTTAAAAAAAATAAAAATAGGCTTAAATTATATAGTTTAAACCTGAATTGATACCTTCTGAGATTATAGCATGTGAGTATAGTTTTCATACATATGTAAACTAATGTTTAAATTTGTAAAATACATGTCAGATTTTCACATAAATGGAATAGTTGAAGAAAACTTGCATAACATAAAAAGTAACAATCAAATAATCGCAGAATTCGAGGAGAATTACACAAGAATTTTTTTGAGTGCCTGTACAGGTATAGTTACTGAACACAAGTGAGAGGCAACACTGGGTTGGAAAACCAATGTCACGGAAAACACCTAGTTAAAATGAAAAAGATTTGCTACTGAGAAGGAAGTTTATATCTTTAAGGATAATTTCTCCGAAGAAAAACGAAGATGATATTGCTATGAGAATGAGGGGGGGATACTATATATATATATATATATATATATATATATATATATATATATATATATATATATATATATATATATATATATATATATATATATATATATATATATATATATTTTGCAAGACAATCGGGAAATGGTACACTATGTCTTGAACCAACAGTGCATCACAGCTAATGAGATAATGAATGGAAAAAGGAACAAATGAACGGTAGAATGGGCAGACTGGGAGTTATCCTTCGCCATGCGATAGCCGCGTATAGAAAAATGTTATTAACCTAAAAATCAGAGCTGTGAAACCAAAAAAATTTAATTTCCCCTTAAGAGTGAAAATCCCAAATGAAATGGAAATTGAGAGTCAAAACGTTCAACCATAGAATAGTCTGAGTCAAAAGCTCTACCTTAGATGAAGTTGGGTTCAAAGTTCTATTACAGGTGGAGTCAAGAGTCAAATATGATAATTAGAAATTTAAAATTGTTAAATGATAAAATGTTACCAACTCTTTGGTCCTGGGCATAAAATTTCATCCACACTGAAACTGGACACAACAGTCTACCTAATTCAACATATAAATATCACATGCTCTATCAACATCTAACGCAGAAGGAACCACATTTAAAGAATCAAAACGATGACCATTGGGGACTAAAATATTCTGACTGGTTGAGCTGAAAACACAGTTGCTATCAACCATTCTACTCTGTGCACAACTACAATTAGTTAAACAAACAAAAACATCATTCCTCAAGCAATCAAGAGTTTCCACCAAAGGGATAATATATATATATATAATATATATATATATAATATATATATATATATATATATATATATATAATATATATAATATATATATATATATATATATATATATATATATATATATATATATATATATATATATATATATATAATATATATATTATATATATATATATATATATATATATATATATATATATATATATATATATATATATATATATATATATATATATATATATAATATACCTGAACATTTTTCTTAGAACCAAGTTTTTCCATTTGTTTTAATGAATCATCAAAAGTGAACTTTGGAAATAAGCGATGTGCCCAATGCTCAAGCTTCTTCATTAATAGCCTTAGATCTTCCTTCTCATAACCCTTTCCTCTGAATTTCACGTCTTTAAAGGTGCTCTGGAGAATGCCTACTCCTCTTGGTCCCATTAACCTGTGGGAAGTATTAATACAAGAAATTAATTTTAAATTAAGATAAAGTAATAATTCTTATTAATGAAGAATATACATAATACTTCAAAAAAGACAGAGAAATAATCTTATTTTAAAGAACATACATAAGACTTCAAAAATGACACCAATCATGAAAATATAAAAGAAATGTGGAATGAAATTTTTTAAATTATTTTATAGTCTTTAAAAACATTACATATTATAATAAAGTTATGAAACCTTAGTAAAAGAAAAGCTTACAGAATTAAATCATAAAACTTAACTTCGAGTTAATAGAATCAAGTATGAAATAAATATATATTGGTGAAGGTTAATTTTAAAAGCTGTCGGTTTTTCCTCAATGAAAACTGTCAAAATTTCCAAAATTTCCATCTATAATATGGTATGAGTTGTGCATACACGCATATATATATATATATATATATATATATATATATATATATATATATATATATATATATATATATATATATATATATATATATATATATATATATATATATATATATATATATATATTATAAACTTTTTGCAGTAACTCCAAAATATTCTGCCTTTATAGAGAGCAAGAATATGCAAGTATATGAGCAACTCCAGTATAGTAAAAACATTTTAGTTTGCAGTATTAAAGGTTAGTAAGTTTTTCAAATAAGATTGTCACACAGATGAAGGTGACGGTTCTATATATTTAAGATTCTAACACAGACTAAGGTAGTGGTTTTTAAAATAAAGGTAAGAACCAGATTAGAAGAGCATGTTGACCCCAAAGGTCGAAGCATGGTTTGAAAAAGTAAAATTAGAGCTGTACAAAATATTTTACCAAAAAGAGGAAGATGCCAAACAGAAGCTTCTTTAAAAAAAAAAAAAAAGATTTTTTATTATATATATATATATATATATATATATATATATATATATATATATATATATATATATATATATATATATATATATATATATATATATATATATATATATATATATATATATATATATATATATATATATATATATATATATATATATATATATATATATATATATATATATATATATAGACAAGGATTCCTTTACATAGTTACTAACTTTTATATTTGTGTGTTTAGATCCTTGCCTGTGCTGCACTGTGGTTGGTATATTAAGGGTAAATAAATACTAAAGAAGAAGTAAGAGGTGAAAAATAATGGCACACATTGGGTAAGAGATTAACTGCCCATTTGATTCTTTTATATGGGCTTTATTTATATTTAATTTCTTGTTAAAAATCATAAATTATAGAACTTTATTATCAGATAATTCTCTAAAATAGAAAACATTACTCAAATTTTGTCCGTTTGTTACAAATCTACAAACAATAACCATAAAAGAAAAGAGATGAACATATATGTTTATCAATAAGCAAAGCCTTATGGGATTTTTGCAAGCAATTTTAACAGATATTTTGACCAATCTTCAACTACTCATATAATATTTTGATTCACTAGTGTCACTTGTAAAGGATTGTGAAACACGCACCACTTACCTAACTGCATCTAATTTTGGCTGAGGATTTTTTATAACTCGCTTGGGCTTTATTGTTTTCGGTAGAGTTCCATCTATAGTTATAAAAAAATAAAATAAAAAATATACACTAAGCTTAAAAAACAAAGTATACAGTATATGTATTATTGTGTATTTCACTAGTGGAATGAGGAAGTACAAAAGAAAAAACTGAAATACTCTAACTGAAGAGTAGGTGAAATAAATATAAAAATTATGTTGATGAAAGAGGACTGATGGAAGAAGATACAAGATAGAAAATATTTGTTAGAGAAGAATGAAAGAAAAGAGAAAGGGGAGGAGAAAGGCGTAAGAATATTTTTTTATATTTTAAATAAAAAATTTAAACCTATAGTTCTTTGCTTTTTTATCAGAGGGGAAACTTCTCCAGAGAATTTCTCTTTTCAATACACAAGCCTGTTAGAGATAATGACAAGTTTCTTTTACAAGAGAAAATATGATGACAAAGTGAAGAGGAAATATTAAAAAATGGGTCTAAAAAGTTAATGATAACATTTTTTTCTCTCAAAAATTATTTTTAATTATCTACATTTTCACACTTCGAGCAGAGTATTTAAAAATAGGCCTATTAAACACTAACACATATACAAAAATATTTTTTATATTAAATATGTAATAACGATAGGCTATTCCTATTAAAACTCAAGTTAAAAAAAAGAACTTATTACAGGAAATACATTAATTCAACTTTTAAAAGCTTTTAGATGCTTGTGTGTCTTTGCTCGAGCCATGGCATGTGACGCATGGGGAGGGAATGATTTTAAAAAACTACATGTTTTGGCAAAGAAGGAAAAATACATAGCCTACATTCAATAAGCTGAATCTTTGCCTTTGTAA
>SEYY01005009.1:90000-92500 GCA_009176605.1 Armadillidium nasatum | reverse complement strand
TGCCACGGGAGCAGCTAATGTAACAGTTATTACTTTTATTATTAGAATAATTTAAAGAACAAAAGATATATATATATATATATATATATATATATATATATATATATATATATATATATATATATATATATATATATATATATATATATATGTGTGTGTGTGTGTGTGTGTGTGTGTGTGTGTGTGTGTGTGTGTGTGTGTGCTTTACCCTGTAATTCCTTTAATGAGAAAATGAAAAGGTATATATATATATTATATATATATATATATATATATATATATATATATATATATATATATATATATATATATATATATATATATATATATATATATATATATATATATATATATATATATATATATATATATATATATATATATATATATATATATATATATATATATATATTATAATGGGGATGTTTTTAGGAAAACCAGGTTGAACTACTTTCCTATACAATCAAATATTTAAAAACATCTTTTTCATTCTATGACAACAAAGAAAGAAAGACAGAAATATTATTGTTGATAAAAATTTTTAAAAACTTTAATTCCAAAACACTCATGCTTCAGGGATTTAAATTTCTTTTTCATTAAATTTATAGAATTACCAGAAACTCATTAGAATAATATTTTTGGAACTAGACACGTAAATAAGAATCAAAAATTAAAATGTAATTAGAATTTCTAAAATACAGGGTGTCCCTAAAAATTTGATATCATTTATTATTATTATTATGTGATGAAATGATACCATATTTTTAGGGACACACTGTATTTTCATCATCAGGAAATAAGTCAAAGGTTGAATACAAATATACTTGGAATATTGAAAGGTAATCAGAATATGTTATTATAGATCTCGTTATATTTACTGTAAAGAAATTAGAAATTTTAAAATAATACTTAAAAAAATACAAACAGTTATTTTGATAATATCAAATGCAAAATGGAAAACAGGTAGGGTAGTGAAATTGAAATAGATGTCCGGAATTGATGAATCGCGAAATTTTTGTAGATTACAATCAGAATCGTTATCTGTGTCTTGTTTAAATGCTTCCTGGAACTGGAATCGAAATCGTACGATAAATATTGGTTAGGTTAGGGTAGGTTAAGTTAGGTTAAGTTAGTGTTAAGTTAGGTTAGGTTAGATCAGGTTAGGTAAGATTTAGCTTAAGTTAGGAATAGTTGGAGTCGGAAACGAACATCAAAAATCAGAGCAGGAGTAGGGTTGTCCTATTACAAATTCCATTGCCTTGGCATTTAAACCTGGCATTTAAATCTGGTTTTTAAACCTGGTATTTAAACCTGGTATTTAAACCTGGCATTTAAATTGGCATTTAAACCTGGTATTTAAATCTGTTGAAGAACTTGTTTCAGTTATCTAAAGTAAAACCTCATCCAGAAAGTCATGAACGAAGAAAGGTTTGAGTTATTTTAATGAAAGAAATTTAAATAAATTATCAATAATGATGTAAAAAAATTTAAATAGCCCCCCCCCCTCCCCCCAAAAATGAGGCAAAATTTCTAACGTTTTTGATTTCAAATAGAAGTAATAATAAAAGAAATAAAAGAAAAATAACATTTATGAATTGTTAAACCAAACGAATTAAAACACTTAAATACTAAAATAAATAAATGAAACTATAAATACTCTTCATGATCTAACGTTTTTGATTCAAATAGAAGTAATAATAAAAAAAATAAAAGAAAAATAACATTTATGAGTTGTTAAACCAAGCGAATTAAAACACTTAAATACTAAAATAAATAAATGAAAACTATAAATACTCTTCATACCTTCCATACTCCTCATGTAGTTCGAATAAGTGGAGTCCCCGTCCTCGACTCTCGTACCTTGACCAAATTTCAAAGCCCCTGGAATTCCATATTGACTTAAAAAACTAAGTAAAATGCTCATGACTTTGGGAATTATAAGCATCACCGCCCCAATCATAATAGCAGCCATGGCCACTGAGGGAAGGTTTACAGAAATGAGTTCAGTGAGCATTGTTGTTGTTGTTTGACCGAGACTCAACAAAGCTTGTGTTGGGATTGAGATAAATGGGATGCTGAAACTCACCCCAAGCTGATATATATATATATATATATATATATATATATATATATATATATATATATATATATATATATATATATATATATATATATATATATATATATATATATATATATATATATATATATATATATATATATATATATATATATATAATAATAATAAAAAAATGATTAAAACCTATGGATAAACTATGAATAAAAATTATGAATAAAAGAAACATAAGTACGATTTAAAAAAAACAAAAAAAAACGCACATTTAAAGACTGCGAAGAACTGTCTATTGAGAAAAATCTACTTTTCCTGTCCAAGTTGTCATAATATATATTTTTCCCCGTTTCGTTAAGACTGATGACTGGTAAGTAATTTGCATCTGAAATCATGTTACTTGAAGCCACAGATTCTCCTGAAAGAACA
>SEYY01005009.1:82500-85000 GCA_009176605.1 Armadillidium nasatum | reverse complement strand
ATATATATATATATATATATATATATATATATATATATATATATATATATATATATATATATATATATATATATATATATATATATATATATATATATATATATATATATATTATATATAATATAGATTAATAAATTAGTATCCTCTGGAAAATAATAATTAATGAAAGAAATAATAATGATAATAATAAAATAAAAAATAATAATAATAATAATAATAATAATAATAATAATAATAATAATAATAAAAACTAATAACTGTTTTCCCATTAATCCAGCTAATAATAATATTTAATAAAATATATGGAATAGGTGAATAGAAATAATAATAATAATAAAATAATAATAATAATAATAATAATAATAAATAAATAAATAAATAAGTAAATAAGTAATTAAAAAAGAAATAAAGAAATTAAAATTTAAAAATTGTCGATATATTATCCAAGGTCTTCCTCCTGTACTTTTTTTTTCCTTTTTTTTCTAAGTGGTTCTAGAAAGACGAACTTTCTTATCTTTCAAAAAAAAAAAAAAAAAAAAAAAAAAAAACAGCTTGGAAGTGCTTTTAATTTAATTGCTCTAAGATTTCCATTAAAGTGATCATTCGTTTTAGTATTCGTTCATTTGTTATTTATTTTTTCCTTCTTCTTCTTTTCATGAAGCTTACTACACTCTATATGCAGCCTTCTCCAGAATCACATTTCTGCTACTTTTAGTTTCTTTTAAGTGTCCCCATTGTTTAAAGTCTATTTTTCACATCAATACAACATTATTGAATTCATGTATAGCATTTATTGGTTCTTTTCTGGTTTTAAATAACATTATTGTTTTTGTTTGATTATCTAATTCTCTGACCTTATACTCAACCATTATGCTCATTCTTACAATTCCGCTATTGGTAAAACCTTGAACACACTTCCTTCCTTTTTTTTTTACTTTCCTACTTTCTATAACGAATACTTTCAAACGTCTTGATTTATTTATTCATGTCGGCTTCGATGAGCACCCTATGATTTGAACTTTAACTATAATGTGTTTCATGTGGGTCTCTGACCTTTCATACCAGAGGAAATATATAAAAAAAATAGTCTTTACCTTTTAAAGAATTCTTTTTCCTTTATTTAACATTCCTTTAATTTCATCCTCACCTTCTCCAATCCAGTTAACTAAGATTCTTGAATAATTAAAATATGTTGGTCCTTTTAACTTCTATTTGTTTAGTCTATCTTTAACATATATAACTATAGCTTAAGTATTTGCCTTATTCACTTTCAAGTGTTTTACTTAATTTGTTACTAATGGTATATCCAGTAGACACCGAAGCATTACTTAAGAATCCTCTACGAGTACAGTGTCATAAGTATAACTATTAGTATTAAAATTTCACTCATATAGTTTTATTCCCTAAGAGTACCTGGTTTGTCCCATCCTAAATTTTGCTCATTGTTTTATTCCCTACAAGCACCTGTTTTCTCCCATACTAAATTTCGCTCATATAGTTTTATTCCCCACAAGTATACCTGGTTTTTCCCATACTAAATTTCGCAAAAATTGTTTTATTCCCTAAAAGTACGTGATTTCTCCCATACTAAATTTCGCTCATGTAGTTTTATTCCCTACAAGTACCTGGTTTTCTCCCATACTTATAACACTAAAGAGATTGTACAGAATCTGGTGAAATCACACAACCTTATCTAAAATACATATTTCTCTATATGCTTTAATTCTGATTTATCTTTTACTCTGAACAAAAAATAAATTCATTAAAAATTCTTAATTACTAATTAAATATTTCAAATCTATATTCAAACTTCTCAGTATATTTCACAAATCCTCATGTGCTACTAAAGGAATTTGTGGTCTAATTTTATTCCTTGTATTTGCAAATATTTTAACTCTTAAAAGAAATTTCATTATTTAGCTAATAAAACATGTTTTGATACGATTTTTATCACAGTCTAAAATTCTAGTATTTTTTAGGCGACATTGAGGGCCGACTTAAACATTTAATTTGCTATTTCTTCAGATTCATAGATGTTATTCACTAGCGTTGTTATTATCTCGACAACAAACCCTCCTATTTCAACATTTCTACAAAAACTTTATCCTCATCCACTACTTTTTCGATTTTCATCATAGCTTTCACCAAAATTTACCTCCACTTCTTGCACAACTGTAAGCCCTTATCCCTTGTGTGTGGACAATCAAAATTTCTTGTCTTTTATCTCTAAACAGCTTCCAAAAGTTCTCATCTCATTTTCTATCTCCAACCTCTTCATTCCTATTAGCACTATTCTATCCTTCCTTCTAATAGTAGTATATATATATATATATATATATATATATATATATATATATATATATATATATATATATATATATATATATATATATATATATATATATATATATATATATATATATATATATATATATATATATATATATATATATATATATATATATATATATATATATATATATACTATATATATATATAT
>SEYY01005009.1:60000-77500 GCA_009176605.1 Armadillidium nasatum | reverse complement strand
AGATTATATGATTTCATCATGATGGAAAAAAGAGAAAGAAAAATTTGCTATGCAAAGAGTGTCTAGAATGAAGAAGAATGAACCAATATCTCCAAGATCGACTATTTATATCATTTCATAAAAATGAAATTACATCTTTCCTGTAACTTAAGAATATAACTATATTTGATTTTTAATAAAATATTTGGTTTAATTTAGGCAAAGACACATTATTTCTATTTTATTTATTTATTTATTTATTTATTTATTTTTAATATTACGAAAACAACCAATGTTTAATTACATAAGATGAAAATGAAATTTATTATGAATGCATTCATTATTTTAATTATATGATAGTTCAATATCAACTATAAAATATATTGAAACTAGTATTAAGTTATGCCTTACTATAAATTATACAAATTATATAAATTTATTAATTGATTTTAGTAATGAGAAATTTTTTCCTTTATATGGTTTCAGGCTTTCATATTAATAAGGGGTCACAGATTGAAGATAAAGTTTTATGTTGTAACGTGGTCTTAAGTAATTCAAAATTATTATAATATAACGTCTTACAGATGAATAATGCTAGCCATTGCGTTTTTGATCTGAAAGAAAAAGGGATTAGTTTAAATGAAATAGTAATCTTGGACTTACCAAATACGGTTTTCCAAAGAATAGTTCTCTTTGACGTGTTTTGAATTATATATTAACAATTAAAACTTATTAGAGGTATTTTTTGAATAGAAGAGTCAATTGAAAGGTTATAGTAAGAAAGAGGTGAAGATTAAAAGTACCTAATACCTGAATTCAGAACTTTGAAGTCTTATAACAAACGAACAAAAAAAAAAAAACTTACATTTTTTTAATACATCGAAACGCATTGACGAATATTTGAAAGTGCTATTCTAAAACTGGCAGCTTGTTTAGGTGTCAAAATGTTTAAGTACTACATCGATATAAAAACAAACCAATTTTTTAAAACCATGTGAACTAGAATTTTAATATAATTTCTCCAACATAAAAGAAAACTTAAAATAGATGAAATATATACACTAGATAAAATGGTGAAAGTATTTAAAGTTTTTATAGTAATGAAATAAATTGTAGTATTATTCATTATAAATGTATTGCATTGTACTGTAATTTATTCATTTTATTATAATTAGTCATTACAATTTATCCAAAAAATTATAAAGAGTAAGAATAATTTTGAATTTCTTTTTAATGAGTTGGAAAGACTTGAAAGTTACATCTATATATAAATTTTATAGTAAACATTGCCTCTACCCAGAATTCAAGCTTAATTGAAATAAATAAATACACGCCGATGATTTTCTCACGAAATTTCTTTGTTTTAATTCTATTATTTATGATTAGTATCTATTTTAAGTTATTTATTTACTGTTATTTTTTATAGTGTCCAATTTGATGTAAAAGATTGAAAACCCTGGATTTAGCCATTTAGTCCATTCACTTGAGTCCCTTGTCTTTGCTTCCTTTATAGACAAGAATGAGTAACCTCATTTCCGATTTCTCCGTTAGTTTGAGAAATGGAGATAAGAGAGTAGTTTCGCTTATATTCATTATCTCTTTGTGTAAGAGAATTAAAGTACTAGTAGCAAAAATATTTTTTTAAAGAATACTTGTTTTGATTATTTATACTCATTGTAGGACTTATTTAAACTCCTGTTTTGATTGAGGCCTTGCCTTAAGCGGTGATTGGAAAGTAAAAAAAAAACAAAACTTGCAATTTTTTTTTGTCGAATTGATTGCTATGGTTTGGAATCTGTAAACATTATTTGTGTTGTATCTTCTTCATTTAATATAAATTGATTGTATTGAGAACTTGGATAGGCTATTTGTTTTAGGGTATTGTTAAAAGATAAGAAAAAAAAAGCAAAAGTATTCTCTGGGTCATTTTTGAATGTTATGGGCGATTGTTAATTGTAGACATTGTGTAATAATAGAGACTTTGTTACAACCTACTTTTTATTTTGTCTTTTTCAATACAATAATAACAAAATTTAACATATAAGTATTTAGGCCTGAGTATACTAATTTTATTTCTTTGTTTAGTAATATTTTTACCTATATTTTTACTCTATTGAAAATAGGAAAATTAAGAAAAAGGCTTTGCCTGTGAGTGGTGGTAATGTGTTATAAAAAAAATTTAAAAATGCATTTTAATTAATAAAGCTTGCAAAAATAATGGCCTATTTTCTCTTAAAAACGAAAAATCATTAAAAAAAAAAAAAAATAAATAAATAATAAGAATTACATTGATATCCTGATTACGAAGTGGCTAGCCACTCACTATTCATCGTTTTTGAAATTTATTAAAAATTTTGGATACTATGAAAACAATATATATAAATGCATTATACATAGTATAATGTAATGAAATGCTTGTGTATCAGCATTTTATAAGGCAACATCATTAAAGTTACTAAAATTTAGATATACAAAATTAACTACTTCTTTTGCCCATGCACTCAATAATATACTCTATAAATTCCAAAAGATTTATATAATATGATTTTTGATCCCTAAATGCAAAACAATCTTGAAAGTTTTGCGAAATCTTGTCAAATGAATGATTTTATATTCAGCTCTACAATATTGTTTTTATATCATTTACTATTTATGAAGTTGAATTAATTGCCTGTAATTTCCAAGATCATCCCAATTATCTTTATAAATTTGTGCAATATAAACAATTTTTAAAACTGTAGCAGCACTTCATAATAATTAACACAGCTATTAAATATAAACTGTGTAGTATATATAGTAATAACCATCTTGCACGTAGATTCTACATGTGTCAAATTTTAGATGGATATTCCTACACTCTACCTTGTAAATCTTTAATGTCATTGATATTAATATGAGAAATGCAAAACTATCTTATTTTTATCTATATAGTTTATCAAACTGTAGGTTTCTATTAAAAATATTGATATCACTAGAACTAACTGCTTTATCATTTATCTTAATAGGTTAAGTTTTTCTGTTATTAAATTTATAATTTTTTCAAGTCTATATTATTTTTTACCAGGTTGATTTCTGATTGTCTCTTAGGTCTTGTTACCTGATTTAGCTCATTCTTTATCTCATAAAAGTTTCCAAACATATTATACTGTTACTTATTTGAAGTTCTTTATTTACTTACACTTTTCCCTTTTGATCTTACCATATGTGGTTTAATATCTTTAAACAATGTAGACAAAAGAAAATGTATGAAAACTATTGGTAATTCTTTGGACTATAAAATATTACAAGTATTTTATATGTTTGTTATATTAAGAAGGTATTATAGAGAAAGAGGTAGGTATATTGTTAGAGCTAATTGATCTATATTAATTTTGTTTAGCAGTAAAGAAGTTTTCTTGGAGTTAGAACCAAAACTAGACCTTTTACTTAGGATATTGAGTTTCAGTAAAGCAACTGAATATGGAGATAGTTTTTATGCTGGGCTTAATATTGTAGTGGGTATTGGTTCATTGCATGTTGCATGTGTAATTAGTTGTATAATGTCATTAATTAGGTTTACTAAATATATGTAGGGGTTTAGTTTTATTTTTATCTTTCTTTGTGTGATTGATCTTATAAATAATAACTAGGGATAGAATAAACCTAGTATTTGTTGCATGTATTTGTATTTCCATTATTATTATTTATTTTGACTGGAACAGTCTTGATAGGCCTATGTGGCTTCTAACTGTCTTAATATAGCAAGATAATAGGACAGCCATAATTTTAGGTAGAAAAATGAATAGTCTAATTACAAAGTTCACTTTTATTCTTAATTATTTCTTTTCAATTTTTTTTCATAGCATACTCTAATTATTAATATATGGTATTTAAACTAGAGAACAAATAAACATATAGATCTATTTATTTTGTAAATAATGGCTCATAGAAGACATAGAAGGAAAGAATATATTAGTCCATGCTTAAAATGGACAATGTTTATATTCAATTTCATATTTTGGGTAAGTTTTCTTTTTCACTTGTTGTATGTATGATGCTAGTATATAAGTAAATTTAATACTTCTTTCGTAAATTTTAAATTTTATAATGGACTGAGTACTCATTGGTAGCTACATTTCTCTTGATATATATATATATATATATATATATATATATATATATATATATATATATATATATATATATATATATATATATATATATATATATATATATATATATAGTAAAATGGGGTAAAACTAAGTGTTTGGAAATTTTAACTTTCAGTAGGTGCAAAAAATCAAGTAAAAGAAAAAAATTAGGTAAAAGAAAAAAAAAATGCAGAGGTTGTACATTTAGGCAAGATACAAATTTTTTATTTACCAAATTTTTTTGTATACCTATTTTGCTGTTGTGCACAGGAAAATTTTCAAGCTTTTTTATATGCACAGGAATAATATGATAGGGTACACAAAAAATTACACTAAATAAAAAAATGTTTTATTTTGGCCAGCTATACAACCTCTGAAAATTTTGTGTACATCGGTATAAAAATAGTTATCTCAGATTTTTTCTGGTTTTACCCTGTCTGATGGTTAGTTTTACCCCACTTTTGAACAACATTAATATTTTCTAAACAGTAACAAAAATTTACATTATATTAAATGTGAACACTTACCTCTTGTATTCTCCAAATCTTCAAGTTCAATAGTTGCATATTCAATATATTTTTTTGGGTACAGACCTTCGTAATTTTTCAAATTTTGTCATAAAAAATTACCCAAAAAAGACTTACATTTTTTTGTTATTGTTTTCATTTATTAAACTACTTTTATTCAAAACATTGGAATATGAAGACTATTCTACCAAAAAAAATCCATAATTGAGAATAAAAATATTTTCATAAAAAAAAAATTTGATTAAAATTTACTTTTGAGGGTGGTTAGTATTACGCTGCACAGTTAGTTTTACAGTGTTATGCTGGTGTATATATATATATATATATATAATATATATATATATATATATATATATATATATATATATATATATATATATATATATATATATATATATATATATATATATATATATTTAGGAAAATTTATTTCCATGTGTTTTATTTATATATATATATATATATATATATATATATATATATATATATATATATATATATATATATATATATATATATATATATATATATATATATATATATATATATATATATATATATATATATATATATATATATATATATATATAATAATATATATATTATATATATATTATATATATATATATATATATATATATATATATATATATATATATATATATATATATATTATATATATATATATATATATATATATATATATATATATATATATATCAGAGGTGGGCGCGCAAATTTTAAAAATTTAGAGCGCAAACTCAAAAGCGCAAATTTTAAAAATTTGTCCGCAAATGCAAAAGCGCACATTTTTTCAAAAATTTAGTCCGCAAATGCAAAAGCGCACATGTCCGCAAATATAAAAAAATTTTTTAAAGCGCAAATTTTGAAGCAAAAAAAAAAAAAAAAAAAAAAAATTTGCTCTAGGATGTAAATATGAATTATTTTTAAATTTTATTTGATAAATGCAAATATATAACAAAAAATGAGAAAGAATTTATTATTATTTATTCAGCCATCTATGATCTCTTCCTCCTCGTAGCTCTCCTCTTGCATTCTGAAAAGGGTCATATTCCCTTTCATGAAAATAAATTATTCAAAATTGCTGGATGCAATGGCTGCCCTCTTTGGTCTTAGAATGTCAGAGCCTTGACTAAACAACTTCTCCACGGCCCCTGAGCTGGGTAATGGGGTATTATACTTCATAAACAAGTCCACCCAGACCTCTTGGTATTCACATGGAAAAAGGTTCCTAGTGAGAGGGGTATTGTGGTGAACATCTACTGCATCCCAGCTATCCAAGGTTTGCCGCAACTTCTCCTCCAGAGGTGTCTGCTAGATATATGGGGCCTTCAGTTTCTGAAAAATTTAGAAATGGTATCAAGAACTCAAATCTTTTTAAGTTTTATTTGAACATTATGTCAGTGTATTATGAATATATATATATATATATATATATATATATATATATATTATATATATATATATATATATATATATATATATATATATATATATATATATATATATATATATATATATATATATATATATATATATATATATATATATATATATATATATATATATATATATATATATATATATATATATATATATATATATATATATATATATATATATATATATATATATATATATATATATATATATATATATATATATATATATATATATATATATATATATATATATATATATATATATATATATATATATATATATATATATATATATATATAATATATATATATATATATATATATATATATATATATATATATATATATATATATATCATCATCATCATCATCATCATCATCATCCAGTCCAAACCGGTAGGCTGACGCCTGTCGGGTGCTACTCCTCCAAAATTTTCTCCACGCATTTCTGTCCTCAAACATTCGGTTGTCTTCCACCTTTTCCAGTGTCTTTTTCCTTCGTTGTATGGCTTCTTCTACCGCCTCCATCCATCTCTTCCTTGGTCTTTCCCGCCGGTCTTCCTTCCTTCTGGTCTCCATTCCAGCATCTCTCTCAGTCTCTCTCCCTCCCCCATTCTCTTCACGTGACCAAACCATCTCAGTTGGTTTCTTTCTATGCATTCAAAAATTGATTCCACCCCAAGTTTCTCTCTCACCAGTTCACTCCTCATTCTATCTCACAGTGATATATATATTATATAATATATATAATATATATATATATATATATATATATATATATATATATATATATATATATATATATATATATTATATATATATATATATATAGGTTAAGAGATGCTTAAAGATTGTTCTAAATTATAAAAATAGCTCACCTTAAATGGGTCCATTTCAGATTCAGTCCCATCACCTTCAGTGCCTTGATGTGGAGGAGTAAAATTCGATGCAATATTACACTTTATTTCCTCCAATATCCTCGTCTTGACAGCTGGATACTTCCCTTCATTTAACCTATGTGCCACTCCGAGTTTCAAGTGAGGGTGCAGAGCTGTTGCCATAAGTAAATCACAATCATCAAAAATCCTGCTGAACCTCGGTTCAAATCCCTTTTCTTTCCCTTTGTTTGGCTTTGGCTGCTTTAGTAAGTAGTTGACTAAGCTTTTGCATAGTTATGTTTTTTCACCTCTCGTTGCAATTCCACGAGATTGTCCTTGAGGAGGAAGAGGTTAGGCAATAGAACCCCAAAGCGTACGCATTCTTCTCATCCTGCAACATATCCAAATAACAGCAATAGGCGTAATTATTTCGATGTACTCGGCAATTACCTCCTTGTCAGTTTTATTAAATATTGGAAGACAAGGATTTTGTTCCATACAAATAAACCAATAAACAAAATATTCAATAAATATATATATATATATTATATATATATATATTATATATATATATATATATATAATTATATATATATATATATATATATATATATATATATATATATATATATATATATTATATATATATAATATATATACATACATATAAACAATATCTTTTATTATCGAGGACAATTTGATATTTCTTAAATATCGATATTTTTTTTATATATCGGCATTCCTAGTTTAAGTATTAACTTTTAATTAGTAGAAAGAGTAATAAAATTTGGCTGATTAAATAAGAAACTGAAATATCAGCCCAAAATTGTTTTTTATTAAGAAAAATGATGAAGCGCAAATTGGTAAGCTCTAATTTCAAAAAACTTCCGCAAAAGCGCAAAATATTTTTTAAAGCGCAAATTTGCGCTTTTGCGCTCTTAAAAAAGTTGTTAAGCGCAAAATGCAAAAGCGCACATTTTCGAAATTTAGCGCAAAACGCAAAAGCGCAAAAAAAAAAATTTAAAGCGCAAATTGGCTTTTGCGCTTCATTTTGCGCTTATGATCTGATATATATATTATATATATATATATATATATATATATATATATATATATATATATATATATATATATATATATATATATATATATATATATATATATATAATAAAGATGTTTGGACTATTGATTATGGCCATTGGAACATATGGAATGTATTTTACAGCCGTAGATCTACAAGACAAAAAGTCATTGGAACTACTTTATATAATTTTTACTGATCTTTCTGGAGTGATGCTTGCAGTAGGTGGAGTTATTTTCTTAATATCGTCAGCAGGTTGTGTTGGAGCTTTAAGAGAAAATATGTGTTTATTAAAATTTGTAAGTTTCACTTTACTTCTTTCTTCATTATGTACTGCATGTAATAAATATTTTAAATCATTTCCAGTTAAGTGATCTTTCTTCATTTGCATATAGTGAATATTTTAAATTATCTTTTCTAGTATTTTTGGTCTCTAACTATCTTCTTGATATTGGAGTTAATGATTGCCATAGCTTGCATCGTCTTCCCTTGGAAATCAAGAGAATTTATAGAAGGCCTTCTATCACAAAGATTAATAGAGGAATATCGGGAAAGTGAAAATACTCAAGACATGGTGGACTTCCTACAATCTAAAGTATGTTATTATTGCATTTATTTTTAAAACATATTTTTGCATCCTCTTTTAGTCACACCTACTTGAATAAATTAGATTTCTGCAGAGGCAGTCTTTGGTAAACCTCCATTCACTGGAGTTTGATTATTATTGTGATAACAGCTGTGTATATATCTTATGCATTTATAATTGCGAGGATGAAAGATTAATAAAAATTAGTTGTGTATCTACTTGATCAGTGTGTTGTAATGAACTGAATGAATTATCAATAATAGATTTAATTCTTTGCTTTCATGTATGTTGAATTTTGTGGTATGATGGGAAAACTAATTTAGTTTATGTATTAGATTAAATATGTTCAATGAAAATGGTATTTCAAATATTAGAAAAACTAGTTTTAGAATTCAGAAAAATAGTTTGCTAAATAAATGAAATAATTTTATAAGAGTGAAAGATTAGCAAAGTAGATTTTACAGATTGCTTATGATCATCATTTCTTAAGTAAATGGATTTACAGGTTATGAATACCGATAATCATTAATGTTAAAGTTACAGATAGGGAGTTACCCCATTGTTATTTATGAAAGTGAGGGTATATTAAAAATATTTTAAAGTGTAGTCATTTAAAAAGTTCAGTTTAAATACTGCATTTTGCAATATGTTAATAACGTTTTCAATCTCATCCTTTGAAATTTCAGATGGAATGCTGTGGAATGACAGGTGCTGGATACAAAGACTGGAATCACAATGAATACTTCAATTGTACAGAAAGCAGCCCAAGTGTAGAAAAGTGTGGTGTACCTCCTTCGTGTTGTATTAACTATGAGGTGGTGTTAATTTTAAATTTCATCTATATGTGTACTTTATATGTAAAAAAAAAAATTTCTATAATGGCCTGAATTATGTAATTGAATATGTTATATTTTTCATCAGATTGATCGAAATATGATGTGTGGATATGATATGCAGAAAAAAAAGGTAAAAAAATAATAATTTATGCCCTTAAATTTTATAACGTCTAAATATTTTTATTTAAATGGTATTTTTTTCGAATTTTTATTTAGTAATCTATCGTAATATTCATTTTCTCAGTAACTAATAAACACAATTCAGCTTCCGAGGTAAAAAATATTTGAATCAAGATGGAACTTTCATTATCATTAAATCATTAAAAAAAAGTAGCTTTGATTTCTTTTAATTTTGATAGGTGAATGTAACATTTTTCTCTTTCAAATATTTGACAGAAACCAACATGATGGGCTATCATTGAAATTTCCTATCAAAAATCAAACTGTTAATGACTTATCCATTGAAGTATTTTTCTTTAGCAATTATTATTATAATTATTATGATTAATTATTATTATTATATTATTATTATTGTAGTGGCATTATTAATAGTAATTGGAAGAAGGGTGTACTATCTTTTAATGTATTTTTAATTTTCGTTTTCCATATAAATTTGGGTAGTAGGATTGATGAAGTCAAAGATAGTATTCTACATTTCACATTTGTAACAGTCGAAATTTTGCTCCAAATGGACAAGAGACTTTTCTTTATACAATTTATATTAATATTTTAATTCTTTTACAGGAAACTGTTGCAGCTGACACAATTTACACCCGAGGTTGCTTCATTGCCGCCATTCAAATCCTTGAATCTAATTTATATATAGCAGCGGGGGTCATCTTTGGAATAACTCTATTTCAGGTCTGTTTATATTATTATTATTATTATTATTATTATTATTACTACAAAGTTTGATGTGCATTGTTACATTCTTTATGCTTGTTATCGCTTGTTGGATGAATTAGAATGAAAGAGTTTGGTTTGTGTGTTTGCAATCTAATTTTTTTTTATTTTATTTTGAATTTATATGGATATTTAAGAAAATTTGAGCCTATTCAAACTATGTTAAGCATATAAGTTGTTGACATATCTAAATAAGTCAACCACGTAGGAAGGTAAAAAAATTTTAATTTTTTTAAAAAGATTTATCGTAGAGTTAAAGAAAATTTAACTAGTTTTATTAATTAATTTTAGTAGTATGTTTGGGTGGATAAATATTGTTTTGATGGAGAAATAGATAAAGAAGCATAATTCCTATTTACCCTCATTTCATAAAAAATATGTTAGGCGATTGAACACCCGTTCTTACCCCATGGGTCAAATTAGTTTACATAAAAAAAATGACTGATAAAGGAATGAATTCTTTTTATCAGAATTCTACTCAGATATCTTGAAAGAATTTAGATTCTACACTGACTTACTTTTAACTAAATCTTTGGGGCTTGTGAAGTTTTTATAGACTTTATTTTATAGTTAAAAAAAAAAAAAAATAAAATAAAATTTTTCCACTAGCCCCCACTTTGATTCCATGCAACCAAAATTTTTTTTCTTGTGCTCCAGCTCCTCCACCCCTACCCCCTACTTCAAATATTTTCCTCAGCTGTGTAGCCTTACTTTTAGCGACTTTTGTTTTACTTCAACTAGCTATTTTTAGCTTTAACTATTTTTTATTTGGATTAGAATATAAATTTGTTTTTGAGAATTTTGAAGATCACTGGAAAATAGAGCTTAAAATTCAGATTTTCACGCTGACTAGGATGCATTATTATTATTATTATTATTTTTTAATTTTTTTTTTTTTAATGGGCTTTAAAATTTACTGAACTTATTTATCGACTAAACTTTGGGGCTTAATGAAAACCAATGTGTATCCCCTAAGAAGCCCCTTTTCAGAGAAATGTACAGTCGTCAACAGAAGTTCGTTCCTATTAAGCTGGAAATAATTTTTTATATAAAATGGAGATCATTTCAGATTCAGCCAATCACAGTTCAATTAAGCCCCGCTCAATGTTTTTTTTATTTTATTTTTATTCAAAATAGAGCTTTTATGAAATGATTTCCATTTTATATAAATATTTATTTCCAGCCTAATAGGAACGAACTTCTGTTGACGACTGTACAGCTAACAAATTATTAATATTGTATCTAGTAGTCACAGTAGTATAAGACCTACTGTAACTTTGAGAAATTGTAATTGTACTCTTTTGAATAAAATATAGAAATTGAAAAGAATTATTATTATTATTATTATTATTATTATTATTATTATTATTATTATTATTATTATTATAACTATTATGTTGAAGATGGATAGGTATGTTAAACTTAATTAATTACAGTTATCATCGTTATTGGATTGAAACTTAGAGTAGAGTTATGTTTTGGAATAATCAAAGTAATTCATAACAGGGCTTTGAACAGGGTTCTTCTCATGAATAATGGCGATTATAAGAAAAGGAATAAATATTATTTACAGTTGAACTCTTAATATCATTTGATAATTCCATTTATTTTATTTTTTATTTTTTTTTGTATTTACTTTTACTTCTATTTGACAGATGTATGTTACTCACCAGGCTAGAACACTTATGGATCAAATTTCGCTCCAGAAACACAGTTGGTATTCTTAGATATTTTGTTTAGATATAAATACCATTTTTATAATTATTATAATTGAAAGATTTATGATGTCGTTGTGAGGATATATATATATATATATATAAATATATATATATATATATATATATATATATATATATATATATATATATATATATATATATATATATATATATATATATATATATATATATATATGAAGTACTCGTTTGTTATAGTTTTTTTTTTTTTTTGCACTCAATATATTTAGACCTAAATAGCTTTAATATTTTTGTGAAAAAGTATAAGAACAATGTTCAAAGATCTGCTTTTGTATTCGAATGTGGTCTGTTTGTGTTGTCCAATTATTCCAGTCAATTTTTGTGTCAAGCAAATTATTTTTATCAAGTTATAAGTGGCTGAATCAATCGAATAATTACCTTTAATTTAACTTTACTGTGATTTTAGTTAATACTATTATCTATATGTCAGTTGAAAGATTTAACTATGTAAGAAATGTTATAGTGAAGTGATAAGTTATGTTTATAATTGTTTAGGAATTGGTTTTTGAATCAGCCATTTATATGCTACAAGAATTTTCTTTGGTGGGTCTACGTTCAATTTCTTATTTAGAACATTTTAATATATACCTGATTATAAACTGATTATAATAAAATATTAAAGGCAATAAAGCAAAGAATACTCATTATTGCTTATTTGCTGTAATTTCTAGCTTTTGTCAAATAAGCTTTCTTTCAAAAACAAGTCTTGATATTCAGCTTCATCTTTTTTATATATGTCTTCTTTGTGCCTTTTTTTTCAATGTTTCTGGAATACGAAGATTAATTCGTGCCAGGTATTGATAATCTAGGCAATTTAGTTTGATTTTTTTTTTGTTTTAAATTCAATTTCTAAATCGGTTTCATAATGACAGCACCAACAAATCTATCGTTATTTTCTGTTTTTTTTTTTCTTTAACTTGATCTTTTCAACATAATGTCTACAATTTTGTACTGAAATTTTTTGAACTTTATTTGCTTTTACCGTTCCACGTTAAAGGAACCTTCTTAATTAAAATGCACTGATGAATTTTGACGATTCCTGAAGTGTTCGATTTAAAGTTTACAAACGAAACACCTACAAAACACTTTTATTGAAGAAAGTAAAAAACTCTTCATTTAATTATATATTGCTCACTATTGAACTTGAATTATTATTATTATTATTATTTTTTTTTATAAAGTAAATTGCCTTTAATTTTATATATATATTATATATATATATATATATATATAATATATATAATATAAATATAATATATATATATATATATATATATATATATATATATATATATATATAATATATATATATATATATATAATATATATATATATATTTTTTTTTTTTTTTTTTTTTTTATTCATGAAAGAAAGTACTTTGGTGCATAAAAAATATTCAGAATATTATTATTATTATAATTATTTAATTCTGAATGAGTTCAAAATATGTAGGTTACCATTTTTTTTTTTTTTTTTTATCAAGTGATGAAAGACATTAGATCAGTGCTACATCTGTATATATACTCGTATATATTATTTTTATAATTATTTATATACTCGTATATATTATTTTTATAATTTTTATTTTATTACTGTACTGTTATTATTCTCTCTCTCTCTCTAGATTATTTTAAGATTATAATCGTTATTCATTAGTATTGCTTAAATTCTTAGCCATTTTTTTAAATGTAATTTTTATTTTCTTTTTCTTTATTGTTTCAGGTCCACTCCCAATTTGATTTGATTTAGTTTAAAAGTATATTATTAATTTTTTTATTTTTTTTTTAATTGATTGATGCCGAATCTCAAAAATAAATTTTTTTTTTTTTTTTTTTATCATTTGACTTTTTGTGAATTTATCAACAGTCTGCTACTCTAATTACCACATAGTACTAAGGAAAAATAGTATTATTTTGTAATATTATTATTTTATTATTAATTTTCTTGTATTCCCTTTTTTTTCCCAGTGATGTGTTTCTTTATAAGTATCTTATATCTTAGCATATAATTTACTTTTCAATTTTTGCCACTTTTAGTAAGCAGAAATTTAAGTATATGTCAACATTCCTAAATTCTATTAAGGGTTTATTTTAAGTTTTAAAATATATTTGATTTTTTCTTGCCATTCTTTATATCAAATTTTACTCGATAATTCAAAGCCCTTTTCATAGAATCTTCTTTAAACTGTAATTGCATTTTCATTGGAATTTATACAATTAGTAAGTGGTGATGTATTGGAAGCAACTTTTATTGCTACATTTTTACTTAAGAATTTAAAAGTTTACAATTTTACATTTATCTTTAAGCATTTATTTTAGTAGCTTTATGAGTTTCAATATTTTCTTAGTTTTTTTTTACGGTATGTTTTATATTTTGTTTAGTAAATGTTTTATTCATGTTCAGTTTCTTTGTAATGCGATCTTACCATCATACACTTATTCTTTTTTTTTTTGTGAAATTTAACCTAAAAATTATTATAAGATTTCACTTTTTTTTAGCATTTTATTGCAAGAACAAATATTTTTTACTGGAAATTCTTAGACTTTTATTCCGTTTCTAATTATTCAATTAGCTATAATAGCAAAGAAAGAAAAAAAAAAAAAAAAAAAAAAACCGCGCGCACACATACACCCAAGTTCTATTTTAAGTCACCCTTTAAAGGAAGCATTTGTTTATTTAACTCTATAGCTATGGCGCTCCTTTGCATTTTCCAAAAATATTATCTCTCTTACACTTCTTTTCAATTATTCCTTAGTCATTTGCATCTTATGTTAACACTCGTTTTGTGTGATTTAGTTTATATTATTAATTTGTTAAGTAATTGTCTATTCATTATCAGTGCTAGTATTTTTTAAAAAAATGGCTTATCGATTAATTTTTTCATTCCAACCAAAGCATACTCTTCAATTTACAGTTTTTCATATTTAATAGGACTGTAATTTTTAATTTACAATTTCTCATATTTAATAGGACTGTAATTTTTTTATGTCTATGTATATTCCTGAAGATTTAAAGATTAAGACTTTGTGATAACATGTCGCACAAATTTTTCTATTGATATTTTGTTTGTATATTGAGATCTATTTTGTGGTCACCATACAATGTTCTAAATTCAAGTGGTTTTTCTTTAATAGTAATAAAGTAGTTTGTTCTCCTTTTTCCGAATCAGATTCCCCTTTCTGTTAGTTTTATTATTTTTATAATAAATAGTAGCAGTAGTAGTAGTAGCAACAGTGGTTCTAGTTATTGTAAGAGTAGTAAAATTCCATTTAGTTCATTAAGTTTTCTTAATAAGAGTGTAAGGATTCTGAAAACACATTCTCTTTAAAGTTTAAAATACAAATTTATTCTTTCCCTTTAAAGTTTAAAATACAAATTTAATTTTTCCCTTTAAATATATTTTTATTCCATCTTTATAGATTTTGAGATTCTTATTTGTAGCAGGTTGTATACTCATATAATTTCGTTACCAAAAATACAAATAATTTTTTTTAATAAAAATAAAAAAAAAGGGTTCAAAGTATAATTTATTTATATAGTGATTTATTATAATGTTATACTTTGTTTATAAACGGGTCCTTTCTAATATATATATATATATATATATATATATATATATATATATATATATATATATATATATATATATATATATATATATATATATATATATATATATATATATATATATATATATATATATATATATATATATATATATATATATATATATATATATATATATATATATATATATATATATATATATATATATATATATATATATATATATATATATATATATATATATATATATATATATATATATATATATATATTATATATATATATATATATATATATATATATATATATATATATATATATATATATATATATATATATATATATATATATATATATATATATATATATATATATATATATATATATATATATATATATATATATATATATATATATATATATATATATATATGTTATATAAATTTATTTAGATATAATAAACTGTTAAATGTTTGGTATTTTTGTTTCCTGTGTGTGCTTTTTATTGTAAATTTTGTGAATAATTTTCGATTTTATTTTTTTTAATGTTCCGTCTTCTGCTTAATTTTTTGATGGTCTGTTGCAATTTTTTTTGTTCATATTTGGTTTTAACTCCATTTTATTATTATTATTATTATTATTATTTTTATTTTTATTATTATTATTATTATTCTTATTATAATTAAGGGAACTGATAAGTTTAGGAGTAATGTTGAAGACAATGATTGTAAAGTACCATTTTTCATGGGTTTTATAAATTACTTACTGAATCCTAGTGGGCATTACATGGGAGGAGAGGAAAGATTTTCGTAAATTAGGGTAAAAAAAATTTGCTAGTGATTTTTTTCAGAACATGATGAATAAAGGATGATGTCTAGAAATACTGTATTAAATAGAAAATTCTGAATGGTGAGATGGTTTCTTTTCGGATAAGGTTATAGTTTTCTACCATTTTAATGAAAACAGTAGAGGAAAGAACTTTTTTTTTTAGTTCAATTAAAATTTAGGATGAAATGTGAGGGAAATATAATGATAGAATTAGTTCAAGTAGTTAAACATTTTGAAAAAAAAAACTTGCCAATTGTAGGCTATGTATTAAGAGTATCCTGAAAGAATATGGTGAAGGTGAAAGAAAATAATTGTAATGAAGCATTCTACTGAAAATTTATGGAGGTAAAAATGAAAAGAGAATTCTCAGAGGTTATATTTTCTTTGAGATTTCTAGAAGTAAAAACGTGGAAAGTTGCCAATATTTTGGAAAATAAATTTAGAACCTAGGGATCAAAATGACAGTGATCATGTTCAGGAAAAACCAAGGTAATGTGAGGCAACCTTTTTTTCAATACCTTTTCAAGATTTTAGATTCCATTCTCTTAATATGAAACAAACTAGGATATTCATAAATTCTAGGACTCTATTATATCATTTAAGACAACATTTCAGAGGTTAATTAGCTATTTTATTAATGAAGGTGTTTATAAGTTATTTTATTTTCTTATATTCCCTTTTTTTATATTAGGATTTTACTGCGAAGAGATTTCTCCATTTCTTCAACTACAAATTCATTCTCAGATGTGAAACTGCATTTGGAATGCTGAAACTGCGACTTCAAATTACTTCAAATTAATTGTAGATTTTAAGAGATCAATTGGCATAGGATTTCTAATCTCATTTTTTATTGAATATTTTTTTTAATATATTTAATTTTTAATAGTTTATTTTAATTTATTATTCCTAGAGTATTTTTGTAAGTTTTTATTTAAATACGAATTTTATATTCTAATACGTAAAAT
>SEYY01005009.1:40000-42500 GCA_009176605.1 Armadillidium nasatum | reverse complement strand
ATGTGTGTGTAGCGGCAATAAAAATTTGCAGCTACAAATCTATATATATATATATATATATATATATATATATATATATATATATATATATATATATATATATATATATATATATATATATATATATATATATATATATATTATTTATATATATAGGGAGGGAAGTAGCGTTCCCAAGTCGAAGAGATTACCCCCATTGGGTATATGAGATGTTAAGGGTACTTCATATCTAATCCTGGTGGACAATGGTTCGCTCCCTTTCGCGCTCATCTCCACATTCTTCCACAATGAGTAGGCTTTAGTTCACACACATAAAACACTATTACAGTCACACTCCCTTTTTAAAAAAAGAAAATTATTAATGAAGGCGTCAACAGCAGTAGCCTCGGAGAAGTCCAGGGGAGTGGCTTTCAAAAATAGCGTCTCATCCACCCCTTCCCACGTCACTACTTGGGAGTTGGAGGTCTCCGGTGATGAGGTTGGTGCCACCAGGACTCTGCAGCAGGCTTGTCCTGATGCACGGTCTTTTTTTTCCATTATTTCCAGCAACACTCGCGGTCTACACTCCAAATTCCACTTTGTTGAACATTATCTCTCTTCTTCTAGACCTGACCTGACCGAAACTCAGATGTTTGAGCGTTCTGAAAGCAAACCCTATTTTCAGCCAAATACGGTTATTGTGCATACATAGGCAACAATGTTTGTTCTCGAGTCTCTAATTGAGAGCCTTCCGAATTTTCCACTTTATGTCTCAGACCCTCTTGCCATTCTACGACTAAATTTATTTGTTCTGCTTATTTATTTCCTAATTCTACTGACTATCCTAAATTCTTTGACTGCTTAATTAAACTCCAAAATAGAGCACATTCTCTCTTCATCTTCTTTCGCTGAAATCATAATATTAGGTGATTTCAATGTTCACCACCGCCAATGGCTTTCTTCTAGTTCTCATGATACAGCTGGTGAACGTGCCTTCCCTTTCGCTATCCAAAACGACCTTCAGCAGTTGGTGCAGCTCCCTACTCGTATCCCTGATCGTCTTGGAGATGAACCCAACATTCTAGACCTTTTCCTAACTTCTAATCCTTCTCCTTATACTGTTAAATTCTTTCCTCCTCTGGGTTTCTCCGATCACCATTTATATATATATATATATATATATATATATATATATATATATATATATATATATATATATATATATATATATATATATATATATATATACATATATATATATATATATATATATATATATATATATATATATATATATAATATATATATATATATATATATATATATATATATATATATATTGAAAGGAAACATTTATGGCATTTCGGTGCCGCAAGCTGGTAGGACTTAGGGTCGTACTTCTTTGATTTCCAGTGAAATGATTATTGCTTCCAGGGGAGGGGTCACTTGGAGTGCACAAAACGCATTACCGAGGTGATTCTCTCTGTCATGGAGGCGTATATTCCATTTTCTTTCCTTTCTACTAAACCTAACAAACTTTGGTTTAACTCTGTTTGTTCTCTTGCTATCCGCCGCAGGTATGTTGCCTCCAGGGATTACCACTGTCTTCAAACTCAAGAAACTCACGCAACTTATATTTCATTCCAGAATCGTGCAAAATCTATCCTTCGTAACACTAAAAACTCTTTTCTCCGTGGAAAATGAAATAATCTTTCTGGTTCATTTTATTCATGTTCTTTCTGGCATTTTGCAAAAAATGTCAACTCTAACTATGCTTCTTCTCTTTCCTTCTTTAGTTTCTTCCGACGGCACAACTGCTGTTTTACCTTCTTCTAAAGCTGAACTCTTCGCTCAAACTTTTGTCTCTAATTCAACCTTAGACGATTCCGGAGCTGTTCCTCCTCTATCAACCCTCTCTAACTCAGTTATGCTTAAAATTAGAATTTCTTCTAAAGATGTCATTTCTGCTCTCTCTGAGCTTAATACTAAGAAGGCGTATGGTCCCGATGGTACTCCTCCTGTGGTTCTCAAAACTTGTGCTTCCGAGCTTGCACCCTGCCTCGGTAAACTATTTCGTCTTTGTCTTTCTACTTCAACCTTCCCTTCTTGTTGGAAAAATCTGGAACACGCTCTCTTTATTTGTTTTTCCAACTTCCTATGACTTGCATACTTTTAAACGACGTCTATCTACATATATATATATATATATATATATATATATATAATATATATATATATATATATATATATATATATATATATATATATATATATATATATATATATATATATATATATATCATTAACCAAGATAGGTTTTTATCCAACTCCAATGAAATTTGGTAGGCCTCCGGCCTTTGCCCACCGGAGATATATATATATATATATATATATATATATATATATATATATATATATATATATATATATATATATATATATATATATATATATATATATATATATATATATATATATTCTAAGAAATTTTTATGGCATCTCAGAGCACTCAATTTCTTAG